>JAECZO010000151.1:0-54074 GCA_019188245.1 Novymonas esmeraldas | reverse complement strand
GCATGCGTGCCGTACGTTCTCCTTCGCCGAAGGGTCGCACGCGCCGTTTGACGGGCCGGGTCGGGGAGGGGACGGGCAGGACAACATGGACTACGCACCACACGCCTCCCCCCGACCTCGCTCCGCCGCCTCTCCGCGGTGGTACAGCCACCCCACGTCGCCCTTCCCCGGCTCCTGCCCGCCCTCGCCGCACCAGCGCGCCTTCGAGGACGGTCGCGCCCCCGCGCCACCGCCCTACTACGCCTCCTACGACGTCCCGCTGCCAGACGCCATGCCGTTCCCGCCGTTCGCCGGCTTCGACGCCTTCCCGCCCGGCTCTCCGGCGCGGCAGTCCTCGCGCGTCGAGGTGCTCTCGTCCGACACCGACGGAGGACACGACACGGGTGCATCCTCGGCCGCTGCTGCTGCTGCTTCCGCTTCCGTGCCGTCGCGGGCCGGACGCGCGCGTCGGCTGAACAGCATCGACTGACGTGAACAGACCCAGACAGTGGGGGAGAGAGAGAGAGGAAGAAAGAGCGTAGAGGAGTCAAGTGGAAGCAAGGCGACGCACGCGCACTCGTTCGCTGACACACGTCACACCTCCACCTCTCCGTCGCTCTCGAGACGTCGTGGTGTGAGTGAGTGAATGTGCTGCTCCATCATCGTGTCCCACCGTGACTGTGCACACCTCTCTCTCTCTCTTTCTTCTGTTGTCGGGTTCATCTTGCCTGCTGCGTGCGACATCCGTATTCCACTTCAGAACTCTCGCGTGCTCCCCCTCCGCCACTCGCACTTGTGAAAGTGTGTGTGTGTGTGTGTGCACGTGCATCAGACAACTGCTTCTCTTTCTTCTTTTTTTTTTTATTCTTCTCCTTCGCTGATCAGCGTCATCCACCGCTTTTCTCTTCTGTTTTAACAAACGTTGGTTCCTGCACGGCAGATGCGGCGCCTCTTCATTGCCCGCCTCCCCCCCACTTACCTCTCTCTCTCCCTCTTCTTGGTTTGATCTCCTCTCCCCTCCAACGTGTCTGGTCGTGTGTGTGTGTGTGCGCACCTTCTCCGTCTTGCCAGCGCAGTACAGCCGCCACGTTGCTGCACGCCATCCCCATCTTGCATCGCTCTCTTCACTCTGATGGCAGCGAAGGGGAGGGGGGAATGTGGAGAAGGGACGTGGAGGCGTGCTGGGACGCGAGCGCGGTGTTGGACGATGTATCTCAATGCAGATGGAAGACACACACAAAGACACACAAACACACAGACATCAACAGCAACGTTGAGCCGGGTGGAGTGGGTGGGGGGACGCGCCTGTGCGTGCTACCGCCCCTCCTCCCGTCTCTCCTCCAGTGTCGATGAGAGGACGACTGTTTGAGGTGATGACCATCTCCGATGCGCCACTCGAGAAACACACACGCACACACACATGTGCAACGCAGTGGAAGAAGGAGAGGGACGACGACGACGCATCCCCTCTCTCCCTCTTTCTCATCCCACGTGCACTCCACGATCTTCCTCTCTCTCTCCATCTCCCGCATCCACTACCAACACTATTCCTCACACACACACACACACACAACTACCGCAGGACTGCACCGCATTGTTGCTCGTCAGTCTATCATCACCCCTGTCCTTGCGTGCACACACACACACATACACTGACGAGGGTGTCTGCCGCTCGACAGCCATGATGTCATCGGTGCCGCAGGTGTCAGCCGCGTCTCCGGACATGCTGCCGACGTCGTTGGGCCTGACGCACTCCCCCGCTGCCGTGGCGGAGCTGCTGCGCGAGAACGCGGCGCTCAAGGCGCGACTACAGCTCTCCGACGAGCAGCGTGTCACGCAGGAGGTTCTGCGCGAGCAGCTGCACCACTTCTTTGAGGGTGTCGCCGCACACGAGGCCGCGAGCCAGCGCATGCTCACGGAGCAGCGCGGCGCTGGCGATGAGGAGGGCGGCGATGTGGCGGGCGACGGCAACGCCGGGCCGACGCAGACGTCGGTCATGGGGGCTGCCGTCTCGGCCGCTCTGCGCCGCATGCACGAGGAGAAGCAGCGGGCCGAGACGGCCCTCGAGGAGCTGCAGTGTCACACCGTGGCGCCGCTGCATGCGCAGCTCGAGGCGGTGGAGGCGGAGAAGCAGCTGCTCGCCGCCCGCGTCGCCGAGTTGGAGATGTCCATGTCGAACACGCCGGCCCCGCCGCTCGTGGCGGAGCTCAAGCAGCTGCGGGAGACGGAGGCGCTGCTCCGACAGCAGCTCCGGGAGAGTCAGGGCTCGGCGCTGGCCACCGCCGGCACCTTCCGCGCCTCGGTGGAGGACGGCCTCCTCGCGGCCAGCCAGGTGCCGGAGCTGCTCCGCGCCGTGGAGGCGCTCAAGGAGGAGGTGCGCGCCAGTCACACCGCCCAGGCGGGTCAGCGCGTCCTGCTCGAGGAGATGGAACACCGCCACGCCGTCGAGCGCGAGCTGGAGGAGGCACACTGGACGGAGAAGACGCGCATGCTGGCGGAGCGGGTGAGCCACCTCGTGAGTGACGCGAGCGACGCCGCGGCGCGCGAGGCGGCGCTGGTGGCGGAGCGCGCGTCCATGGAGGCGCAGCTGGCCGCGGCGCATGGCGCCATCGAGCAGCTCACGCAGCAGCACAGTGAGGAGCAGATCGCCATGGCGCAGAAGCGCCAGCGCGCGGAGGAGGACGCCAGCAGCAATCCGTCGTCCATTCGTGGGGAGCTCACGAAGTTCTGGTACGAGGGGCGCGATCGCATCCGCGAGCTGGAGCGGCAGCTGCAGTCGACGCGGTCGGCAGAGGCAGACCTGCGCGTCTCGCAGGGCCGCGTCGCACAGCTGGAGCAGCGGAAGGCAGCGCTGCTGGGCAACCTCGCCGCCCTCGCCACAGAGGTGGACCGGCGCAGGGAGGAGGAGCGGAGGCTGCGCGCGCAGTGCGCCGGCGTGGAGGCGGAGCGCGACCGGCTGCTGATGAGCGTCGCCAAGACCACCGGGGCGCTTCTGTCCGAGGCGGAGCTGCGCGACTGCTGCCGCGCCATCCGCGAGGCGGCGACGCGGGCGGCGGCCGCCAGCGCCACCGTCGTGGCCGACCCGCAGGCGATCGAAGAGGCGCTGCGCCGCGCACAGAAGCTGAAGGGCGAGGTGGCGCAGCTGCAGCGGCAGAAGGACCAGCTGCAGCGCTTCCTCGAGCTTCGCGAGGACCGCGTCCGCGCGCTGCTGGAGCAGGAGGCGCTCCTGCTGGCCCAAGACCCGCAGCGTGGCGGCGCAGCAGCTGGTCAGCCCCGCAGCGCACCCGGGGCGGCTCCCGGTGTTGCCTTCTCGCTGCCCCAGTTCCTCGAGTACATCCGCCACGGCGCCAACGACGTCTTCCTGCAAAATGAGGATGCGGCGGTGCGCGCCGGTGGCAAGCGAGGCGCCGTCAAGCCACCAACCACCACCGGTGGCAGCGGCGGCGGCGGCGACAGCGACGTCACGCCCCACCGCAACTCCTTCGTGGCACTGCAGCAGCAGTTTGTGCAGAGTCAGGAGCGGCTCCTCGCCTCGCACCGCGACTTGTTGGCGGCACGCAACGAGCACCGGCTGGTGCAGGCGGAGCTGGACTCGACTCGCAGCGAGCACGCGGCTGCGGCCGAGGCCGAGGCCGAGGTACGTCGTACGGCGGAGGCAGCCAACGCTGCACTGACGCACCGCACGACGTGTCTGGCAAACGAGCTGCGGGAGCTGCAGCAGCACTACACCTCGGCCGTCACGCTGGTGCGCACGACACTGGACGGGTTGGCGAATGCGCTGCAGCTGTACCACCAATCGGAGCAACACGCGGAGAAGCTGCGCGAGATGGTGCAGCAAGAGCGACGGGACATGAGCGACCTGCTGCGGCGCGAGGCGGCTTCGTGGGGTACCGGCGGCGGCGGCAGCGACGGCGACGTCCGCGCAACTGCGCAGGAGGTGCAGCACTCCGCGGCGGCGGCGCGCATCACGGCGGCGCTGCGAGACATGGAGGGTCACATCACCGAGGCGGTCGCTGCGACGACGCGGCAGGCCACGCAAGACCAGACGGGCTACATCGGCAAGCTCGTCCAGGCTATCCAGCAGCAGGAGGAGCGGGTGCAGGCGGCCAAGGCGGCCTTCGAGGCGTCGGCCCAGGCGCAGGCGAGCGGCCTGGCGGAGCGCATCAGCGCCGCGCAGCAGCAGTGGGAGTCGACGTGGAAGGCGAAGTACCAGGCCATCGAGGCGGAGCGCACGCAGAGTGTCATGCAGCAGCACGCCAGCGTCGTCCTGCAGCGTGCGCTGGAGCAGGCAGTCGCGGCTGCGGCAGCCCCGCCGACGGACGGCAACGCCGCGGTGGTTCCTCCGCCGCAGGTGGCGGAGTCGGCGACGCACATGGCCGACACGCTGCAGGTGATTCGGAGCTTCCTGACGCAGGCGCGCCAGCGGCAAGTCCAGCAGCAGGAGCAGCTGCAGAGGCTCCAACAGCTCCAACAGCAGCAGCAGGAGCAGCAGCAGCAGCGACAGCAGCAAGAGCAGCAGCAGCATGAGCAGCAGCAACAGCAGCAAGAGCAGCTGCGGTTGGCCACTCCTATAGCTGTGCAAAGGGACGATGGAGCCGCCGCCCCGGCGACCACATCTCAGGCCCCCGCATCTCAGGCCACCTCACCCGCTCCCGCTGCACAACAGCCGCCGCCGCCACCACTGCCACCGCCACTCTTGGCTCCACCAGCAACCAGCATCGCTGCTGCCGGTGGTGCTGCTACTGTATCAGCAGCAGCACCACCACCACCACCTCCTGTGCCGGAAGCCCCGACATCCACCGCGGCGATGGGCTCTGCATCGCTGCCCACGATACATGAAAATGAAGAGGCCGTGGCGGATGCGTCTCCCTCCCCGCGCCTGAACGCGTCCGCGACCTCCGCCTCCACGGCACCGTCCGCGTCGACGGCGCACTCGGTCACGGTCACGGAGGAGCCGGCGGTAGACGCGGCTGACGTGGGACCGACGGAGAACGAGGAGAGAGAGGAGGCGGTCCCGAGCGCGCCGGCGGCAGAGGAGGAGGAAGAGGAGACGGCGGTGGCGGACGAGGCAGCGGCGGAGGAGGACGTTGGCGGGCATGACGAGGAGGACGATGGCGAGGAGGGCGATGGCGAGGTCGAGGATGGCGAGGAGGGCGATGATGAGGAGGACGGTGATGAGGAGGACAAAGACGAGGTGGAGGATGACGAGGAGGATGACGCGGTGGCGTCGGCGTCTGACGATGCATGCGCCGACTTGTCTCCACCAGCGGAGGTGGATGAGCAGGCGGAGCTGTGTGAGGAGGACGAGGGGGAGCAGGTTGCTGATATGCCAGAGGTGCTCTCTCAGCCGCAGCCAGCAGAGGAGAGCGAGGATGCAGTGCCGATGCAGTACGCGTCGCAGGAGCGGCAAGACGAGGTGGAGGAGAGCGCCACGGCGAACGAGGGCGACTGACACCCGTTGCTGCTTCGGTGGAGGTGTGGGTGGGTGGAGAACGGGTGGGTTAGGCGTTGCAGCAGCAGGCGCAGGAGGAAGGGACGCCGAGGCACTGCATGCACGTCCTCTCTCATACATACTCACGGAAGTGCTACTGTCTCTCTCTCTCTCTCTGACGCGTGTGTGTTGAGAGTGCTGGTGTAACGGCGCTCAGCTTTGAAAGGATGCGGTGTGGGACAGTGTCAGCACATCGCATGCCGCCTCCCCTCCCTTCCCCAATGCGAGGAGAGAATGAGCTGCAGCAAACGTTCTGGGATGTGTGCCTTTGCCCTCTTCTCTTTCTCTCTTCTTCCCTCACGCCAGTCGGAGGCAGGCGCACCTGTGTGCTGCTCGTGTCCTTGTCATTGCTCTGCTTCTGTTGGTACCGGTGCTCTCGTGCACATAGCTCAAGCTGGGGGACTGTCATGGCACCACACGAGCGAGCGTGGTAGAGGCGAGACCAGTGTGGCCACAGCGCCAGTATCAGAGATGGACAAGTTGAATTCTCGAGTCGCGCGTGCGTGTTGCGAGGGGCTGGCGGGGAGTAGCGTCACTCGCACCACGATGTCATCTCTCCCTTTTCCCCTGCACCTCTGCATCTTCTCCCCTCCCTTCTCCAGCAGCTTCCTTCCTCTCTCTCTCTCACACACCCACCCACACACACGGTGTCTGCCGTTGCGCAGCTGTCGCGCACACTGCTGTCATCATCGCGGTCGTCACCGTGGTGGCTCACTGCGGTCGCGCAGGCGGCATGCTGCGTCTCGTCCTTCAACGCATGACGGCGCAGCGCCGAATCGCCGAGCAGCTGGAGAGGGTGTCGCTCGATGAGGTGCTGCGCCGCATGCAGTCAAGCTCCCTGACGAACCCCGCACGCTCCCTCGAGGCCCACTTCGTCCTCGCGGCGGAGGACTGTGAGGACGGATCGCAGCCGGCGGCGGCGGGCTGCGCCGAGTCGCCGGCGGACGCGTCCCCCGGTGACCCGCTGCGCCACGCGCTCAGTGAGCGGCTCCTCGCAGAGGTGCGCCGTGACATCCGCGCCCCCGCCATCACCCTCGACGATTGTGGTCTCATGTTGGCCAACTGTCTGCGACACGGCCTCTCCCCGGCTGCCACGCAGCAGATCTTCGCCTTGTGGCGGCGGTGCATGGACTCGGCCGCAGCGGCGCCAGCGGCGCCAACGTCTCCTCGCTCGTCCATCTCGATGCTCGGGATCGGGAGGGGTGGCGGCAGCGGCGCTGTGAGCCAGCTCGAGCAGTTCCAATCGCTGGTGCGGGTGGCGGAGGCATGCATCGACGCGCACGAGGGGCATCAGCGCGACCATCGCCGTTCGCCGCGCGAACCTTCATCAGCGCTGCCGACCGCGGCCACCTCGAGTCGAGCGTGCTCCATCGCCTTCACCTTGGGTGATTGGGCGGCGCTGGTGGACGTGGTGGAGCAGCACTGGACGCTGTTTGTCGACCACGGTACCTCCACCACAGGGCTCCTCGTGCAGTTTGTGGCTCTCGCGCTGGTGCAGACGGGACATGCATCGGTGGCGGAGGCCGCGCCTGAGCCCGGCGGCGGGTTCGTGAAGGGGCTGCGCCGTCTGGGCCATCTCCAGACAGATCGTGCGCTGCTGCAGCAGCGCCTCTTCTCCCTCTGCGACACGGCCATCGCGGCCCTCTGCGCCGACGAGACCGCGTCGGCCGCCAAGACGGAGGAGGAGGAGGAGGCGAGGTCGCCGCGCCGCGACCACCCGTGGTGGTACCACCCACAGGAACTCGTGCGCCTCTCGCGGGCAGTGCGAATGGTGGAGTCGTACGAGCAGCAGCAGCAGCAGCAGCAGCCGGGGAGGAGCGTCGGTGGACACAGTGGCGGGGTTGCTTTGCCGTCGAGGCCCGGTGCGCCGCGCAGGCCCGAGAGTGGCGGCGCTCGCCCGCCGAAGAGAGAGGCGGGGGTTGTGGGCCGCACGACGTCCGGCTCGGCACGCAGCGCGGTGCCGCGGCGTCCGCACACGGCCTCGGCGACCTCGGCGTCGTCGTCGTCGTCCTCCGTGGCGCGGTGGCTGCCCCGGCTGTCGGCAACGTGGTGGCCCGCGTCCGCCCCACCGCCCGCACCGGGGCTGGGTGCGGGGCAGCGGAGAGGCGACGGCGGCGTGCGGCCCGGACGTCGACTTGGTGCCTACGTGACACACCACGCGCTGCGGCAGCACGCGAGCGAGGTCGCGCCGCGCCGGCCCATCACGCCGCCGCCGCCGATGCCGTCGTACGCCGTGTCGCCAGCGCTGACGACCCTCTCTCTCCTCGACGTGGAGGAGATCTTCTCAACGGTGTGCGCGACGGCGGCGACGTCGGTGTCGCCATCGGCGGACGCGGTGACGGCGTTCTCGTGGTGGGTGCGCGATGTACTGTTCCACCAGCACGGCCAGCGCAGCCTCGTCGATGGGAGGGAGATGGCGGGGCTGCTGGGCATCGCCGAGGTGTGCGTGGCCTACCCGGACGGGACCCAGACGGTGCTGGCCGAGGCGCTCAAGTGCGTGCAGCGGTCGGCTCTCTTCCTCTGGAGCGCGGTGGTGCCGGCGGACGTGAAGGCGTCAGGTCTGGCCTGGTCGCGCGCCTGCGCAGTTGTTGCCGACGCTCTGCCGCTGACGACCGTCCGCGCAGAGGCGCAGCGCGCACTGCTCGCTCTCACACAGGCATCCGGCCAGCCCACGCCCTTGGCCGCCGCGGCCGCCGAGACGAGCGACGCCGAGCGCGTGCAGCGACAAGTGCGGTACGGCCTGCTCCTTGTAGCGTGTCTGCAGCTGGAGATGCCGAACGGGGCCTTGAGCCCCGCCGTGATGGGGACCCTGCGTCAACTCGTGCTCGCGGCGCCGTTCCGCCGCGACGACGCCGACCATGGTGGCTTGGCGGCGGTGGTGCGCGCCCTCTTCGTCTTCACGCGACCGCCCCCGGCGCCGCCCCGGCCCTCGGCGACAACGGCGGACGTGCTGACACTCGAGCCGGCGGTGCCGTGTCTGCTGAATGCGTTGACGAAGCTCTTGTCCTCTGCGTCTGTGGACGAGGTTGGATCTGGTAGCGGCGGCGGAGCCACGCTGCCGCCGCTGCAGCACTTGACCTCGGCGGAGCGGCAGCTGCTGCGCACCGCCCTTCAGGATGTGCGGTTGCAGGCGCAGTGCGAGGCACGGGACGGAGCGATGCTGCTGAGCTCCGTGGTGGCGCTCTGCAGCGGCGACGAGGTGGCGCCGTCGCTCAAGACGATGCGGACAGCGTCCGTGCAGGTGCCGCGCTTGTCGCTCGCGACTGCTGCTGCGCGGCTGAGCCCCGTCGGCGCTGTGGATGCGCAGGCGGCACTGTTTCCCATCACGGACTCCACCGCGGCGGATGCGAGGGACGCGGCGGGTCGGTGGGGCGCCGAGCCTCTTGACCGTACCCCACGGCGCCTCCTGCACGCCTCCGAGGAGCACCTACTGCTGCAGGCAGAGCTGGATGCAGTGACGCGTCGGCTTCGGCAGCGCAGGCAGCCCAGCTAAGCCACAGCCATCGCTGTGCTGCCAGTGTTAGGCACCTGCTCGCCTCTGTGTGTCGCTGTGAGGCTTGTCAGTGTGCCTCCTCTCCTCTCTCCCCTTCTCTTCTCTCCGCTGCACCGCACCGCCGTGCTGGTGTGTCGTCGTCAGCTTCCCTCCCCATCCATGTAGTTGTCTCTCTTCCACTCGTTCATCCTCGCCTGGCGTCGCGCCGCGTCTTCACTGCGGCATCCCGCGACGCACGTGCGTCCGCGGGGGTGTGAGGGGAAGTGAGCACACCTGTGTGTGTGTATGTGGATGCTGAACTCCATGATGGGATGCTGCTCCTCTGGCCCCCCCTTCCCCATACCCAACAATGCGCATTCGACTCTCTCTTTCTGTCGCTCCTCCCTCTCCTCCACACACGCACACCCACACACACACACACGCATACACGTTGGTGTCCGCCGGAACAGTTAAGCTCTCTCTCTCTCCCTCTTTCTTCAGCCACGCAACACGCTCTCACACAAAACACCCACACACAAACGTGCTTTCATCTTCTCTTCTGCATTGTGCCTCGTCGCCACTCCACCATCTCCCCCGTCCTCTCTCTCTTCCCCCACCCCTCCCCCTCCACCACCGCCCCTCTTCCTCCTTGACGCGACATGACCTCCACGGAGCGCAAGATCACCGTGAACGGCGTGGGCTGCTCGTGCGCCGACTACCTGTTCACCGGCCTCGACTTCAGCTCCGAGCGCTTCCAGAAGTACGTCTCGAAGAAGCCAGGAGATGGCGGCTTCAGCATCGGCCACTTGATCTTCCGCCGGGACCTGGAGGAGTTCGCCGGCAAGCCGATCGATGAGGTCCGCAAGGACCAGGGGTGGCTGCGCGAGAACGACGTCTTCAGCATCGGGGGTCCGTGCATCGTCGGGCTCATCAATGCGGCGCAGCTGCTGAAGGGCGGGCTGCTGTCGAGCCCCGAGCAGTGCGAGTTCAAGTTCTACGGCGCGATGGGCCAGGACGTGACGGGGGACCGGATGCTCAACGTGCTGAACAAGTGCCCGGTGAATGCGGACAACTACATGCGCATGCCGAGCATGCCCTCCGCCGCGACGCTGGTCCTCTCGGACCAGAACTTCGGCGGCGGCAGCGGCGAGCGCTCGTTCGTGTACAACGGCGGCGCGCTGGACGCCTACACGCCGGCGATGCTGGGCGACGACTTCTTCAACGCCGACGTGCTCTTCTTCAGCGGCACCGCGTCTGTGCCGCAGATCCATGCGAACTTGACGACGCTGCTGCGCCGCGGCAAGGCGCGTGGTGCCGTGACGATGGTGGGCACGGTCTTCGACTTCCTCAACGAGAAGCGCAACCCCGGCAAGCGGTGGCCGCTCGGCGAGTCGGACGAGTCTTACAAGCTGATCGACCTGCTCGTCGTGGACTTCGTAGAGGCGCAGCGGATGAGTGGGGAGGAGTCCATCGACAAGGCAATCGAGTTCTTCGTGTCGAAGGGCTCGCGCACGCTGGTCATCACGAACGGCGACAAGCCCGGCTACGCCTACTCGGACGGCTCCTTCTTCGCGAAGCAGAAGCTCGCTCGGTTCAACATCTGCCGCAAGGTTGTGCAGCATCTCAAGGCGAACCCGAAGCTGCGCGGCGACACGACCGGGTGCGGCGACAACTTCGCCGGCGGTCTGCTGGCGTCGCTCGTGAAGCAGCTGTCCGCCGGCCGCAAGGCGGGTGAGCTGAGCCTGGCCGATGCGCTGGCGTGGGCGAACGGGAGCGGCAGCTTCTGCTGCTACAGCGTTGGCGGCACCTTCCTGGAGAAGCAGCCAGGCGAGAAGCTGCAGCACGTGAAGCGGATCCACGACTTGTATGTGGAGCAGCTCGTGTCGGAGGGTGAGATGCATGTGGCGAAGATCTAGCCCGGAACAAACTGTAAAGCAGGAGAACCCGCTCCGCACACACACTTACACACCACGTTCGCCACCTGTGTCACTGTGTCGGCGTGGGTGCACCGGGCACGAGGACGCTGCCGTCTTCAACGACAGAGGCTCTCCACTGAGTCTGAACCTACGTCCCCCCCCTCCACTCAACCACTTCAGTTCTGTCGCTGTTGGCCGCACCCGTCCCACTCTCTCATTCTCTCTCTCGCTCGTCTTCCGGCTTCGTGTCATCTGTTTCCCCTGTCCCCTTCCCGCTCCTCCTTCCTTCCTTCCTTCCTCAAGGACGCGTACGTGCACGTCGCAACAACCGGTTGTGGTTGCAGCAGCGGCGCGGTGTGGCGCACTTCGCGTCCAGGGCGGAGCGGGAAGGGGCACGTGCAGAGGAGGGAGGGGGGAGACGCGATCAAAAGTTGACGCTTTTCTTCTTTCTTCAAAAGACGTCACTTTCTTTCTTCAGTTTCGTTTCAGTTTTTTTTTTTTTTGCCTTGGTCTCTCTTCTTGTTGTTGGAGTGGTGTGTGTGTCTTTTGATGTATGTGTGTGTGTGTGTGTGTGTACGTTTCGTTGACCGGTGTGCAAAAGGATGTCACTCTTATTGACGACGGCAGAGCAGGCGAGTTGTACACACGTTGCCGATGATGCTCGTCATTGCACACACACTCTCTTGCGGACATGCGCGCGTTGCGTCCTCACCACACCTTCCAAAAGACACACACACGCAATCACACCACTGTTTTTGCCTACTTTTCCCCTCCCCTCCCCCGCTCGTGTACGTCCTGGACGTTTCACGAGTTTATGTCTGCGTTTGTGTATGCCTGCGTGTCTGTTGGCGGGTTGGGGGGTTCCTCCCTCGCCGCCATGAGTGCTTTCTGCGGTTGTTGTGCAGCTCCTCCGTCCACCACGTCCTCCGTCGCACACGTTTGTTCCTCCCTCCCTCTCTCGCTCCCTCCCGCGCTGCTGTGGGGCAGGATGTGGTGTGCGGCGCGGAGGCAGATGCGATTGGAGGCTGGTAGCCTCGCCCCTCTTCGAACCATACAGCAACTGTCGTGTGCGTCGCCGGCGCACACACTTCCTTTCTTTCTCTCTCTCTTGTGTGTTGGTTCCACGCTGCCTTGCCCTCCCCCCCCTCTTTCCTCTTCTCCCTTCCTCTCAAAATACCGCCACAGGCTACCTTCGAAAACGCATTGCTTGCTTTCTGTTCACTTTTTTTTTTTTCCTTTGACCTTCCTGTGCTGTTCTCGCTCTCTTCATGACTCCAAAAGCATGTGCTCGCGCTGCCACGGCCCTCCTTCCACTCCCATTCCTTCGCCTCGCCACGGCATCTCTCTCTTCTCTCCGCGCACGTGCGTCTTGTGTGTCCAGTGTGTGTGTGTGTTTTCTTCCACGTACGAGTCGCCCTGTGCCACCCAGCCTCCCTCTCCCCGCCCTCCTTCCCCCTCGTCTCCGCGCCGCTTGCACACACCAGTGAACTGTGGCAGTGCTCGGAAGACAGAGCTGCGGCGCCACGACCTCACACCCACGCCTGTGCGGAGCAACTGCACGGCACAGTGGAGGTTGGCGCGCGATCGGGGCCAACACGCAAAAAAAAAAAAAGGCCTCCGCAGCAACGCGAGGGGTAGGAGTGGCGGTGGTGCATGGGCAACGCACGCACGAGTGCTTGTCTGCATGCTGGTGAGGCCTGTTGGTACGCTTTTCTGTTCCTGGAGCCCCGGCAGCGTCGGCGTGTTCTTGCCCCATCCCCTCGGCATGCGTCCGGCGCGTGTGCGTGTGTGTCGCCTGCCGTCAGGGTGTGCAGGGCAGCTCCTGACGCCAACAGCCGGGTGCCACGACGCACCATCAAGACCAACATGGAAAAAAAGAAAAGAACAGTGAGAAACGACATGAACATGAAGCGCGGGGTCGGAGGCAACGCTGCACCAGTGCGCGCCCTTCCCCGCCCTTTCCCCTCGTGCGCAGGCTGCTGCTGCTGCTGCTGCTGCTCTCTCCGCGTCCCTTGCCCACCACCTCGCCACTTTCCTCCTTCCTCCTTCCTCTTCTTTCTCTCAGCGGTGCGGTCATGCGCAGGGACGACGACCTTCGCTGTTTGCCGTAGGGGCGGCGCCGCGTCCCTCGTCGGCTGGCCGAGGGCGTAGGGGTGTGGGCCGAGGCCGATGGGGCGCACACGTCGCGGCGACAGGCGAAAAAAAAAAAGGGAGGAGAGGAGAGGAGAGTGGCGGAGTGGAGGAGGGGAGGAGGGCGCGTTCGCGCGTTGAGGCGCCAGAAGTGGAAGTGTCGCGCGTGGTGGTGGTGTTTGTGAACCGCTCCTCTCATGTGGCGCGCGCCGGTGTGCGCTCTCATCGATGTCCTCCGTTTCTTTTTTTTTTTTTCTTTCCCCTTTCAAATATCACCGCAGCTGTCTCACACTCACTGGATGACAACCTCCATGGCGGTGGGGTCCCGGCACGGGATGCGCGCGTGTGTTGCGCGTGTGTGTGTGCGCGCACTTCGCCAGATGGGCCACTCGCGCGCTTGTGAGACGTCGCGAGGCGCTCAAGAGAGAGCGGGAGGCGGCAAAAGGTGACTCAGGCAGCACAAGGACACGGAGAGGAGTGGACGCCGACGTGCGTGCCCAGAGTGACACACACACGCAGACACACACAGCGCCACGATGATCCTACACGACATAACCTATCGGCTGAGACTTCTCTCCCCCCTTCCTCGCTCACCACCTCTCTCTTGCCCGCACACACACACACACGCTCGAACGCACGCAGACGCACTTTGCATGTGAGCAGAGTGCAACTGCGTGGCAGAGACGTGGGCGGGTGAGCGGGTGAGGGAGTGAGGGAGATGAGGGTGAGGCGACTGAGGTCGGTGGAAGGAGGAGATGGAAGGAGGGAAGCAGGCGAGGCGGGCACACCTGTACGTATGTGTGTGTGTGCCACGACTGCCTCACCTGCCCACCACCCTCTTCCCTCTGCTTCTTCGGCGCTCTTGCGGTCTGTTACGTGCTCTCCTCTGTTGGTGCGCCACTGCGTGCGTCGACGCACACTGTGGAGAGAGAGAGTGACCATGAGATCCATCACCCACCCACACACACAAACATACACACACACACACACGCACGCACATACATACACACACACAGACGTAGAAACACGAAGAGAGACGGAAGCGAAGAGCTCGGACACTGAGAAAAAAAAAAAAACAACGAATCGGATCATCATCATCATCGAAACGGCGGAGTGACACACAATAGGAAAAAGAAAAAGAAAGAAGGAGAAAGAGAAAGACAAAAAGAAGGAGAAAGAAGAAACAGAGGCACTTTTTTTTTTCTTTCGTGTTTGAGTGAGAGAGAGGGGCGAGGAGGAGGAGGAGAAAGAAAAGAAAAAAAACAGGAGAGCACATCGAAACCCAGAGCACCACACACACACAGACACGCACAGACACGCACAGGCACGTACGTGGACGCCGTTGCACCACATGTGCCGAGACACAGAGAACCAGATATACGCGGTTACTGTGAGTCACTTACTCTGCGTGTTTACACTACGGCCTTTATGTGCGTCCGGACCACATTGTTCGCAGGCGGGCGTACGTGTACACTGTGCGTGTGTTGAGCAGAGCCACAACGCCTCCCCCGTTGTCATGCTGCTGTGAGTGCACAGAACATGATGGGGAGGGAGGAAGAGGGGAGGGGAAGGGGTGTGGTGGACAGGCTTGTGATGCTTCGCTGCCCGTCTTCTTTCTTTGCTTCTCCTCTTCTCTGTACTTTTGGCAGTGCGCGGCTGAGTTCCTCCGCTGTTGTGTGCGATACTGAGTGGGCCGGTGCGGTTGCACATGGTCTACGTGTGAGGGAGGGGAGGGGAGGGACGAGAGAGGGGAGCAAGAGCACCTCTTCGTCTCTCGTACTCACAGACACACAGATGCAGACGATGCACAAATCGCGTCTTCACACTCCACACGGTGAGACAGGAGTTGGTGAACGAAGCATCCAAAAAAAAAAAGAAAAAAAACAGGAAAGAAAGAGACTGACAGACGCGCACAAATAAAAAAAAAAAGAAAAAGAAAAAGAAAGCAATGGCAGCATACACACACACACAGACGGAAAAGAAAAAACAAAAAAACACTGGAAGATCACGAAAGAGAGGTGGGTGGACGGCTCGCGGCGGCGGCGTCTGTGATCTGCCGTGAGGGCCGGCGGAAGGTGGGATGGTGGGTGGGTGGGTGGCGGCGACGGCGACGATGATAAACCACACAGATGGGAGAGCGCGTGTCTGCTCTTCCCACCTCCCTCCATCCTTCCTTCCTTCCCTGCTCCGAGCCTGTGGCTGTGCCGGTCCTCAGAGAGAAGGAAGGACTGCACAGAGAGAGAGAGAAACCGAAATGAAAGCAAAATAAAGAGGGGAACACATGAGAAGCCAACGGATTGGCGTGTGCAAGTACGGCGAGGGGTGGCGGCCAGGCTCCTTCACGTGGAAGAACGACACATCCTCGTCCACACCGTATCTCTTTCTCCCCTCTGCTTCGTGGACTGCTCGCAGCGCCACCCCGCGTACACACGTCATCGTCGTCCTCTCCGTCCGTCCATCCTCCTCCTTCCCTCTGGCGAGCACCTCACATTCGCGATGTGCTCGAGATTGGTGTGTGTTTGGGAAGTACGCGCATCCCCCTACACATGCACACACATACACACACCCCAAGATGCATGCAGAGAGATGGAGGCGGATGGGTGGTGGTGGTGGTAATGTGGGGACAGAGGTGTGTGTGTGTGCTTACAGCTTGGACGGCGGGTTAGCGGCGCTCTTGAAGAGCGACGGCAGGCCCTCGTCCTGCAGACCGTACGACATGAGATCGACAATCGCGTCGCGCGGGTTCTTCTTCTCGTACACGATCTTGAAGATCTGCTTGCACAGCGGCATGGACACCTTCAGCTCCTTCGCCAGGCGCATCAGCGGCTCCGCGGTCGCCACACCCTCGGCGACGGCCTTGCTGGTGCGCTTGATCTCCTCGATCGGCATGCCACCGCCGAGCTTCTTGCCCACGGTGAAGTTGCGCGACAGCTCCGACGAGCAGGTCAGCAGCAGATCACCGAGACCAGCGAGGCCGAAGATGGCGCTGCCGTCGCCGCCGAGGGCGGCGGTGAGATCGCGGATCTCCAGCAGGCCGCGGGTGATGAGGGCGGCACGCGCGTTCAGCCCCATGCCGAGGCCGCTCGCCACGCCGGAGCCGATGGCCAGCACGTTCTTGACGGCGCTCGCCACCTCGCAGCCGGTGGTGTCGGTGGTCGCCCAGCAAATGAAGGTGCGGTCGCCCGTCGTCATGATGCGCTGCAGGCGGCGCGCCTCGTTGATATCCGTCGAGGCGACGCTGACGCACGTGAAGACGCCGGTGGCGACCTCGATGGCGAAGCTCGGGCCGGCGAGGACGGAGAGTGGGTAGTCCGGGAAGAACTCGCCGACGATCTGCGCCGGGAACTTGAGGGTGGAGCGCTCGATGCCCTTGGTGCAGACCAGCACCGGCACGCGCTTCTCCCTCACGTAGGAGATGAGCTTGGAGCCGCTGTTCTTGAAGAAGCCGCGCAGGAACTGGGTGGGGATGACGAAGAGCATGATCTCGGCCCCCTTGTACGCCTCCTCGACGTTCGAGGTGAAGGTGATGTTCGACGCCAGCTTCACGCCCTTGAGGAAGAGCACGTTCTCGCGCTTCTCGTTGATGAGGCGCGCCTCATCCTCCTTCATGTGCCACACGCACACCTCGCGGCACTTCTTCGAGAGCACCATCGCCAGCGCCGTGCCAAAGGCACCGGAGCCGAAGACGACGGCCTTGTTCAGGAACAGCAGCTCATTCGTGTTGATCTGCCCGTTGGTGGTGGTCATTTTTCTTTTTTTTTATTTTTCGCGTGTGTGTGTGTGTGTGTGTCGACGCGCAAACTTGTTTCAGTACAATATATGGATGGCGAGGTACCTTGACGGAGTGTCGATGGGGTGGGTGGGGGGGGGGGGAAGGTTAGGGAGGAGAGTGGGTGATATAGACAGACAGAGAGAGACAGTATGTGTGAACTGAGGAATGAAATGAGTGAGATGTTGTTGTTGTGAGCGAAGAGGGAGAGAGAGAGAGCGAGAAAGAGCTGTGGAGAGCGATCAGTATGTGTGTGTGTGTGTGTGTGAAGGGGGGTGTACGTCACGGTCGAGGGACGTATCACAGCAAGAGAAACACAGAGAAGAGGAGAGAAGAGATGCGAGACAACATGAACGAGAGAGATGAGAATGTCAACAGAAGGTGAGACTGTGCCACACTTCTCTCTCTCTGCAGCATGACTATCGAGGACCCGTACCACCACCACCACCACCACCGCTTCTCTTTGTGGCGCGCAACCAGCACACCGGGACGCCTCTGACGAGGCATTGCTGGTTGACGTCGTCTACTGTACGACGGAGGCACACGAGACCGACAACGACAACACCCCCTCAAACCCCCCGCCCCGATGAACAGAGCGCGTTCAAGAGAAAATCAATTCACCCATCCCCTCCACACGTGTGCACACACACACACACACGCACATAAACATATCAGCTTCTATGAAGAACACGAAGGAGACCACCGGTGTGGGTCCTGCGTGTGAGCTGCCCTCTGGCGATGGTGGGGAGGGTGCCAGCGCACCTCTTCCCCCCCCATTCCTTCTCTCCGCCTCCCCACCAACACCAGCACCAACACCACCGCCTCGTGCGCCGGCAGACACACAGACACACGAAGAGAGAGAGACAGAGACAGGGACAGAGAGACAATGGAAACAAGAAGTTTGGAAAGACATAAGAGAGAAAGAAAACAAAGTCAGCGGTTCACAGACAGAGACAGAGACACAGACGTCGACGGCGGCTTTCCTTGCACATCCGCGCGCGCCGCTTACGTCCGCCGCGACGACGAGGCGGAGCGTACCATTGGCTTGGAGGTGTGCCCCGCCACGGTGAAGGGCCCCACCAGCTCCTCCCCGGCGGCGCTGTCGTTGCTCGGGCTGCGGTGTGAGCTGCCCACGGCGGTGGCGGATGCATCGACCATGCCGGGGATCGTGGGGCCGGACGCTGTGTGGTGCAGGTGCTGATACGGGCCCGATGCCAACGGCACCGCCGCCGCCGTCGCCGTTGTCGACGCGAGCGACACCGTCGGCAGCGTGGGTGGTGGTGGCAGGGGAGGCAGCGCCGACGGCGCCGTGCCTGCTTGCCGAGGGCTCTGCACGAGCCCTGCAGTGGCCGACGGCGTCGGCGCACGGGGGGCCGTCACGGATGCTGCGGAGGACTGCGGCGGTGGCGGCAGCGGCGGCGGCAGCGGCGGCACGGAGCGGCGGCTCTCCGTCACGCTGGCCCCGTCGTAGGAGCTCGAGTCCGACTGCTGTGGCGCCGGCCCCGCGCGGCGGTCGAGGTCGACGTACCGGGACTTCGACTGGGGCTGTTGGCGGCGTGGCGGCGGGAGGTCGCTGCTGCCGCCGCTGCTGCTGCTGCGTGGCCGGTGGTGATGGCGCTTCCGCAACGTTGCCGGAGACGACGCGGCGGCGGCGTCGCCGCTGCTGCTGCTGTTCGTGTAGACCAGAGATGGCACGGCTTCAGGCGTGGGCTGCCGCTGTGGCGCGCGTGACGCGACTGCTGTGGCGCCGCCAGTGTCGCTCTCGTGGATGTTGATGCGGATCTGCGTGTTGCTGTTCGGCTGCTGCTGCTGCTGCTGCTGGTGTGGCTGCTGCTGCTGCTGGTTCTGGTGCTGCTGCTGCTGTGTCGGCGGTGGGGAGGTGGTCTGTATCGCAGGTAGCGGTGGTGGTGGGGTGTACGACGCCGTGATCGGCAGCGGGGCCGGCGACGGCGGTGCCTCCGTCACGCGCAACACGTAGCGGTTGTTCGCCCGCGGTGGCATGTACACGTGCCGCCCACGTTCGCCAGCGGCGCCGACCGCTATGCGGAGGTCAACGCGATGGTGCTCGTCGACGGCCTTGTCGTCGTCGCCGTACTCGTCCTTGTCCGCGCGACCGCACAAGATGCACCACAGGAGGATCGCGAGCAACACAAGGAGAACGGCGAGGAAGACAACACCGATGATCAGCAGCACAAGGTCGTCTGCGGTCCAGCGGTTGTTGTTGTCGGCGCCGCCGGACTGCGGCGTCCACTGCGTCGCCGATACCGGCTGCAGCTTGGTGCGTGCGTCCTCTGGCGCGAAGCAGATGACAAAGACGGAGCTCGGCACCTCGAACGTCAGCACGAGCTGGCCGACCACGCTGCCCTCTGTCGGCGTCGCCTCTGCCAACACCGTCGCGCAGCCCGGGGCTGCCCCGAGTGCGTAGCGGTGGGTGGTCACCAGCCCAATGCCAGCGAGCGTGAGGCTCACCGTCTTCCCTTGTGTCAGCGTCGGCGTTGGCGACACGGTGGCCGAGACGTACACGAGATTGCCGCTGTAGGTCGCGATGATCGTGGTGGACGGCGTGTAGCGGACCTGAACGCCGAAGCTGCTCTGCACTGCAGCGGCCAGCGTCACTACCGCAGCTCGCGCTGTCGCTGCTGTCTCTGCTGTCGCTGATGTGGATGGCTGCGGCGGGGCCGTGACGTTCCACACCAGGCGGGGTCCCCACGCCGTCGCACTCGTCGGAGCTACGCTGCCCCCGTCGGGCAGGAGCACTGCGTAGTCGCTCTGCACGCCATTCACCGCGCCTTGGGCATTCGCCAGCGTGACCGTGCACTGCAGCGGCTCCGCCGGGGTGTACCACAGCGTCGACTCGGTGCGCATCGAGGCGCAAGTCACCCGCGACGCCGCGGCGGTGGCGACGCCGATCAGGATGAACTCCTGCGGACTGCCCACCATCGTCGTCCACGCCGGCGTGCCCGCGCCGCCGCCGCTGGCGTCTTGGCTGGCCAACACGAGGCCTGCGACGGAGATGCTCACACCGGTGCTCGGTGACACTGCGAACGTGTAGCGGCCGTTGACGTCTGTCGGGTAGGCGCCGATGCTCACCGCGGCGCTCGTGCCCACGTCGCCGTTGTAGAAGTCTGTCACACGCAGGTCCTGCGGCCGCGCCACTATGTTGCGAGCCTGACCATCGACCATCGCCACACCCTGCACGTAGCAGCTCAGCGACGCGCCAACGCGCACCATGTTCGACAGCGGCAGCTGCGGGTTGCTCGGGGCGCTGCAGCCCAGTGCGGTGCGGCTGCCGGCGGCGGTGGCGAGTCGCACCGTGGTGGGCGAGTTCTGCACCGGCCAGCGCTCGTACGGCGCCGCGGGCGCCACGATGATCGCGATGTAGTTCACGAGGCCAATCGTGGACGGCGACGACGCCGGGGCGGTGACAAGGAAGTGGTACGTGGGAAGTCCTTCGCTCGTCGTGCCGTTGCGCGTCACCGCGCCAACGGTGCCGGCGTTCACCTCGACCGTGAAGTCGCCCGGCGCGTTGCTCACCGTGACGGCGATCATGCAGTCGATGGTGTTGGCCGTCGACCCGCTTGTCCGGTCGAGGAGGCCCACTGGCAGGCAGGACAGCGCCGCCACGCTCACGATGGAGCTCGCGTCGTCGGCGACGGTGAAGGCGGTCGAGGTTGCGATGAGAGAGCTGCCGCCGGGCAGCGCCACCGTCGCCTTCAGCACGTAGCTGCCGGCGGTCGACACGCGCAGCGCCAAGAAGCTGAAGTTCGTGAAGTCGACGTGCGTGTAGGCGGTGTCGCCGGTGAGGTAGCCGGCGGGGGCGGCCGTGGTGCCGTCGCCCAGGAACAGCGCGGCGCTCACGGTGCTGTACGGCGCCGACGTCGCCGCGTTCGATGAGTTGAGAAGAGTGACAGTCGGCTGCACCGTGCACGCGAGCAGCGCGGCACAGCCGCCGGGCTGAACCGTGAAGACAGCTCGCACGGCCGTCCGCACGCCTACGTTCAGCCGCTCCGGCATCAGCAGAGCAACGCTGGA
This sequence comes from Novymonas esmeraldas, assembly GCA_019188245.1. NCBI lineage: Eukaryota > Euglenozoa > Kinetoplastea > Trypanosomatida > Trypanosomatidae > Novymonas > Novymonas esmeraldas. The sequence continues at coordinate 33,285 of JAECZO010000151.1, read as the reverse complement.
CTGCGACTTGCGGAAGCACACCATGTGAGCCCCCGGCTGCGTTGGCGTCGTGCTGTAGGTGGCGGTGGTGCCGTCTGCGCTGGCGGAGGTCATGGCCGTGTAGACGGCGCCGCTGCCGGAGCAGACGGTCTCCGCGGAGGGTGGGCCGGTGATGCCGCCCACGTAGACGAGCGCGGCCGTGTCGGACGCCGTGAGCCCGCTGCCGGTGAAGAGGATGTCCAGCGGCACGCCGACCTCCAGCGCACCGCTCGTGACGGTCATGCTCACCACGTTGGGGGACACCGTGAACGGCGTGGCGGTGATAAGCGTTGCCTTCCCAGTCGCCACCGTGCTGCCATCGCTGCTGCTGGTGCTGCCGCCGCCACCGCCGCCGGCGATGTCGCTCGTCGTGCCGCTGTACGTCGGGGTGTAGCACAGCACGTAGTTGCCCGTCGTGGTGAACACGAAGTTCCGCAGCATCGTCGACAGGCCGGTCGTACCGCTCGGGGTGCTCGGACTCGTGGATGCGACGCGCGGCGTGTAGGCCGTGTTCGTGCAGATGTCGCCGGGCACCTCCACCGCCGCGGACGACGGGCTCGGGGCTGGCACGGCCACGGCCACCACCGCATCCGTGGTGGACAGCCCGCCGCCGGTGAGCACCACCGTGACGGTGGTCATCACCGTTGGCGCCGGTGGCACATGCACGCCGGCGACAGTACTGGCCAGCACGACCGGGCCCGCGTTGCTGGCGGGGCCGAAGAGGTGCAGTGGCGCCGTGGCGGTACTCTGCGCGGTGTAGCAGAGCGCGTAGCGACCAGCGTGCGTCAGGAGGCCAGTCAGGCTCCACACGCCGGTGGCGCTGCTGTACGTCAGGTTGCGGCGCAGCGCCGCCGTCGGCGTTGTCTGCGACAGCGCACACGCCACCCAGACGTCCCGCATCGGCGGCGGCGCCGCCGCGGCCCCCGCTGCTGTCGCGGCGAGCCACGCCAACGCCGTTGTTGCCTGTGCGGCGACGTCGTCGTCGCTGCCGCTCGGGAAGGCGAGGGTGACCGCGAGGGTGCCTGACACGTACAGCGGCGACTGCTGCGCAGTCCAGCTGCGGGGGCTGCTGGCAGACGCGGACACGACCCCGACCACCCGTGCGCACTCGCGACCTGTGCTCGGTGCACAGCTGCCCTGCTGGTGCGCGTAGCACACGTAGTACATGCCCGCCTCCGGCACCGCCGCCGTGATCGTCGTCGCGCCAGTCGCGGCGTTGTACTGCAAGTCGGTGAAGTACGCGTTGTTGGCCGGGGCGGTGATGCCGCGGCAGTTCGCCATGTCCGTCACCAGCACCACCCAGTCCGTCGTGGTCGGCGTGACGGAGAGGGTGAAGCTGAAGGCCACCTGCGCCGTCACGGCGAGCGACGTACTCAGCGGCGGCGGCACACCGGGGCTGAGGGCGATCGTGTTGCTCAACAGCACCGACACCGCGTCGTTGCCGGCGCTCCAGTAGCAGAGGGAGAGCGGGACGGACGAGGCGGCGGCGTCGATGGGGTACGTCGACGGGACGCGCAGCTGCGTGGCGCCGCCGCAGTTGAGCACCACCGCCGCCCCGCCAGGGAAGGCGGCCGCCATCGCCGCGGCGCCGGACGAGATCAGCGCCGACACGTTCACGAAGTAGCGCACGTCGTTGCAGTCGTTGCCGCTGAAGAAGAGCAGCGCCGCGTCGGCGACGCAGGACTGCGCATTTGCACCCACCAGCGTCCACAACATCGACTCGCCGACGGAGAGCGCCGCGCCGCCGCCGCTGCCCAGCTTCGGCGACGTGGCCCCGCTGGGACTCGCCGCGCCGGTGATGCTGAGCGCGTCGCCCACGACGTGGTACTGCCCGCCGTTCAGCTTGTAGCACACCGCGTACGGGGTGTTGACGCCGGCGGTGGACACCCGCCACACCTGCTCGGCGAAGGTGCCGTTCGCGTAGAGGGGGTAGAACGTCACGGCGGCCGCCGCCGCGTTCTGCTGACACATGGCATCCGTGGTCCCCGTGCCGCCGCCGCCGCCCGCCAGGATCAGCTTCACCGCATCCGTCTTGTCCGCCGACGCCACGAGGCCCCAGCCTTCGAAGAGCAGCGTGAGCAGCTCGTTGGGCCGGTGCACGTTGGACGCGCGTTCTGGGTAGAGCTGCACCGACTGCGGGTTCGCCGCCACCACGACGACGTCGTAGCCCCACACCGGCACGTAGCCGCCTGCCACGTCTGTGGCGGCCACGAGGTAGCACAGCGTGTAGCTGCCGCGCGTGCCGGCCGCCAACTGGAACGCGATGAACTGCGGCAGCAAGTCCGTGCGTGACGGCGGGGCCGTGACGGATGGCGCCACCGCCTCCGGCGTCGGGGCAACGCAGTCGACGCTCGCGCCGTAGTAGAGCACCACGCGGTCGCTGGCGGAGATGCCGGAGGTGCCCTGCGTCGACGCGGTGAAGTTCAGTGTGAACAGCTCGCCCTCCAGGGTGGCGACTGGGGTGCGGGTGACGGCGGCGGGGTTGCGCTCGTAGATGGTGAGGTCCGCGTACACCAGCGTCCACACCGTGTCGGCTGCAAGTCGGTAACACACACTGAACGTCCCGGTCGCGCTGGCCGTGAAGTTCAGCGTCGCCGTCGTGCCGTCGCCGCTGACCTCCGTCACTGCCCAGCCCTCTGACGTGCCGGTGATGGCCGTGGTCGGGGCCCCGCTGCTGTAGGCCGCGAACGACGGCGGCGGCACAGACGCGTCGGTGCAGTTGAGAGATTGCGTGATGAGCTTCACGCGGTCGCTGCTGCCGAAGCCGGAGCCGTAGAGGTGGAGGTAGTTCACCTGACTCACGCGCGCCGACGTCGGCGTCGTGTCGAAGTGGGTCGGGTTCGCCGCCAGCACGTTTGCCACGCCGTTCGGCACCTCCGACCAGCTGCCATCGCGCAGCTTGTAGCAGCTGCGCGTCACCGTCGTCGCGGCCAGCGCGGGGGCCTGGGCGTGGAAGATGGTGGTGAAGTACGTGAGGTCCGCCGTGCCCTGCACCACCCGCCCCGAGGCATCCGTGAGAGTCCAGCAGGAGGCGAGGTTCGCCTGCTTGGCGCCGCGGTCGCTGCCGGGCGTCAGCGCCACCGCGTCCGGCGAGGTCGTGTCACGCTGGAAGCGGACGTCGATCAGCTGCCCACGCCGCGGCGTCGCCACACTCGTGTAGACGGTGGAGGGGTTGGACGGGTGCACGCGGAGCGGGGCGCCGCTGTCCACCACACCACACGTGGCGAGCTGGTAGCACGTGATGTAGTACTGCGCCACGGTCGGGTCGTAGTTGCCGATCGTGTAGGGGACGTACGTGCCGCCGCTCTGCGCCGGCGCTCCGTAGACGCCGAGGATGGAGGCTCTCGTGAGTGTGCCGGCGCGCAGGGCGACGTCGCAGCGGCCGTCCGTGTAGGCGACGGCGCTGGAGATGGCCAGCAGCGTCGCCCCGTCGAAGGTGCCGTTGAAGGCGGGCCCCGGCGTGTACGGCGACGGCAGTGGTGCGTAGGGGTGGAGCAGCGGGGTGACGGTGGCGCTGGCGGCGGTGAAGTTGAGGAAGAGCCGCTGCCCCACCTGCGCGATCTGCTGCGGAAGGCGGACGCTGGTCGGCTGGCGGGCCTGGATGGCGAAGAGCGACTGAGCCGGGGTGCTCGCGTACGTCATCGGCACCGCGAACTGGTTGCCCGCGGCGTCGGTGTAGCACATCCGCACCGCCGTGGTGCCGCTGCGGAAGAAGATGGGCGCCATCGCGTACGTCGTCTGCCCGGTCGTCACCCCGGTGAGCGCGACGCCGTCGGCCGGCTGCTGCGCATCGCCGACCGTGACCGTGTCGGACGACGTCGTGGGCGACCCACTGGACGTGATGCACGGGAGGCTGCCCTGCACGAGGCGCAGGCGATCGGACGCGGTGAAGACGTACCCGGCGAGCGCCTGCGTCGCTGTCACCGTCACGGCCTGCCCCACGTTCCAGCATCCCGCCGTCGCCCCGGTCGGCGTGGGGGCGGTGACGGCGAGGCTCGTGCACGCCGGACTCCAGTTGCTGCTCGTGCCGAAGCGGTAGCACAGCTTGTACGTGCCGGGCAGCGAGGCGAAGAACACCGCCGCCATCCTCTCCACCGTCGACGTCGACGACGACGGCCCCGCGTCGGCCACGCCGATGGTGAACACCGCCGCCGCGTCGTTGGTGCACCACTCTCCCTGAGGGACGACGCGCACCGCGTCTACCGCCGGCGAGGCCAGCGTCCCGAAGAGCACCGTGCCGAGGACGTGCGTGGGGGCATAGTACATGGCGCGCAGGGAGCCGCCGTTGTTCGTTGGCGCACCGGTGCCGCCGTTGTCGCCGTTGGTGGGGCTCAGCGCACCTGTGATGGAGCAGCCGTCGATGAGCGCCGCCTGGATCGAGAGCGCCGGCAACACCGGCGCCCACGTGCCCGCGGCCAAGCGGTAGCACAGGTAGTGCGTGGCCACGCCGGCGGTGTTGGCGGCGAAGGTGGCGAGGGTGGCGGTGCGGAAGAGAGTCGTGTTGGCGCTCAGCACGGCGGCCGGCAGAGTGAGGAAGGCAGTGTCGGGCAGGTAGAACATCGCCATCACCGCCGCCGGGTCCTGGCTCGCGATGAAGGACTCGACGCAGTTGTGCGGGTCGCTGACGACCGTCAGCGTGTCGCCGACGCCGACGAGGTCGTCGCTCAGCTGGCTGCTCATGGTGAAGGTCAGGTTCAGCGTCTGCATGGCGCGCAGGTAGTCCGCCGTGGCGGGGAAGGTGGTGAGGCCGATGTACGGCCGGATCCACAGCGTGTTGATCGTCGTGGGCGACGACGGGACGATCGTGGAGGCGACGCGGCCGTAGGAGGTGGACAGGTCCGTCAGCGCACACACCAGCAGCGTCGACGAGCCGAGCGCGTAGTCGTGCTTGAACTCGTACGTGTAGGCGACCGCGCTGACGCGTGTGAGGGTCGCCCCGCTCGGCGTGAAGGCGGCCGGGGCGTCGCAGGCAGTGAGGGGGTCCACGTAGGTCACGAACTTGATCGCCGTGGGTGGGTAGGCCGTCATGGACTCGTTCAGGGTGAAGTGCAGCGTGATGGTCTGCCCCACGTAGGTCGGCTGCGGCGTCGGCGTGAAGCTCTGCGGCGCGCCTGGCGTCCCCGTGATGAAGCACTCGCCGGTGTTCACGTCGATCTGCCCGCACGTGCACACCGGCCCCACAAGGCCGTTGTGGGAGAAGCAGATGGTGTACCTGTCCGTCGTCACGCCGAGCCCGACGGGCCAGACGACCGAGTACGTGGCGGACGTGTCCGTCGTCGACTGCAGCTGCGCCGAGCCGGGGACGAAGCTGTCGACGTAGCGCTCGTCGCAGTGCAAGGCGGTCGTGGCGTAGAAGGAGAGACGCCAGCTGTCGTCCGTGACGTCCGTCCCGGCCTCCAGCCGGAAGACAACCGTCTGCCGCTGGCCCGAGATGAAGGACGCCTCCTCGACGCACTGGATCGGCCCCGTCGTGATGTTCAGCGACCCCGGCACCAGCGCCGCCGTGGCGCCGGCGAGGCGGTAGCACAGGTTCATCGCGTCCAGCCGCACAGACGCGCTTGCCGTCGTGACCGCGGTGGTGCTGTTGGACAGCGTCGTGTTCCAACCGAAGACGATGCAGCCGGTGCACGTGTTGGGGTCCTGCCCGCAGTTCACAGTGGACGGCGCGGCCCAGGCGAGGTCGTGGCCGGCGCTCGGCTGCAGCAGACCGAGCTCGTCGTGGAAGGCGATGGCGAACTCCTGACCGATCGTGGCGTGGCCCGCTGCGATGGTCCACGACTGCGGCACCCGCTCCTCCACCGTCACGGAGCCGGCCGCCAGCGTGCCACCCACGACACCCCACGAGAACTCCGTCGCGCTGTAGTAGCACACGCGGTACACACCGACCGCGTTGAAGCTGCGGTACAGCAGCGCGTCCGTCGTGTCCACCAGCGTCAGCGACGTCGTCGTGTCATTCACCACGGTGACGGCCATAGAAGGGGCGAAGCCGGGGATGCTCTGCGCCAGCTCGCACGCCTCGTAGGTCACCGTGGTGATGCGCACCACGTCGCCGGCGCTCGCCGTCGTCGCCAGGTGGAACTGGAGCGTCACGCTCTGCCCCACACGCGGGGGCTGTGGGAACACATCCATGGAGAGCGGGTTCGGTGGGTTGATGTACACGGTGGCGGCGTCGACGCTGCTGGCCACGTCGGCCCACAGCGTGTTGGCGTCGTTGCGGACGCACACCCGCGCGTACCCGGGCACCTGCCACACCGACACGTCCAGCACCGCGGCCGACGTGATCGTGAGCGCCGGCTCCTGCACGTTGGCCGTGGTGAAGTTATGACACCACGTGCCCACCCCCGTCGTCGCACCGCTCAGCACCGCCGCGCCGATCGGCGCCGTCGCGGCTCCGCCGACGAGCTGCAGGTAGAGGTGCTGTCCCGCGCGCGGCGTCGTCTGCGTCCCACCCGCCGACACAACCGTCACCGTCAGCGGCTGCGCCGTGCTCAGGGTCAGCGCGGCGCCCACCTCGCGCCACATCGAGTTGTGCCGGTAGCACACGTAGACGCTCACGGGACTGCTTGGCGCGATGAACTGCGCCACGACCCTGTACTCCGTGCCGGTGGACGTGGCGTCGCCGAGGCGGGCGAGGTGAGCGCTCGAGGTGAGCGGCTGCGGGGCGCTGGCGCACGGCACGTCGACGAAGACGATGGCGTCGCTCGCGGCGCTGAGGCCGCTGCCGAGGATGGTGAACTCGATGTACTGCCGCTCCCGCGCCTCCGCGCCGCTCGTGACGTTCGTCACGTAGCCGCTTGGGTTGCCTTGGGCCACCGTCAGCAGCTGCGGCACCTCCGCCACCGTCGCGCTCGCTCGGATGTAGCACACGGCCGTGTTGCTGCTCCCAGGAACGGCGGCGCCGGACATGCTGAGCGTGTACACCGGGTACGCGCTTCTGCGCGGCGCCACGATCACGGAGCTGGCGTCGTCGCACACGGTGTTGGTCAGGGTTTGGAATTGCACCACGTAGGCCGTGTCGCCCGTCTGCCCCACGTCGGCGTAGGCAAAGGTCATGTTCACCTGCAGCATGCCCTGCTCCACCGTAGCCGGCTGCGTCGTGAAGGTTGCCGGGTCCGCCGCCTCCATCAGCGTCGTCTCCAGCACGTACGGCACGCTCACATACTCGAGCTGCGTCAGCTGGCGGTAGCACAGCGCATAGGAGAGCGGGAACAGCGTCGCGGCGTCGGGCGGCACGCCGGGCCCGAGAGACGGCACGTGCGCCGCCCACTCCCCGGAGCCCGGAGACACCGCGGTGCCCGTCAGCGGACTCGCGCCGACCACCACGCCGCTCGGGTGCGTGTCGGGGGTGTCCCAGCACTCGCGGCTCCCCTGCACGAGCATGACCAGGTCGCCGCCGTTCAGCGGGGCGGCGGCGGTGTAGTTGGAGAAGGTGTAGGAGAGCCGCTGACCCTGGTACTGCGCCGCGGCGGGCCGCCGCACCAGCACACTCGGCGCGTTCTGCACAGGTGTCACGAAGGAGGTGGTGCCGCCGATCTGTGCGTAGCCGCTGTCGCTGCGGCGGTAGCAGACCGGATACTGCAGCGTGTCGTTGAAGCCGACGCGCAGGGCGATGGTGGCCGCGACGACGGCAGAGGAGGAGCCAGAGCTGCTGCTGCTGCTGCCGTCCTTGGCCACCGCCACGGTGTGAGCGCTGCCGTACGGCAGGACGGCCTCTACCCCGTCGAAGCAGCTGCACCCAACGCACGCGATGTACATCTCATCGCCCACCATCGGATTTGCCACCGACAGCACCGTCGCGCGGCCGCGCATCGGCGTGTTGCTGGTCTGCAGCACCGACGGGCCACCGTCGAGCACCTGCAGCTGCGGCGCCACCTCCACGTACGCCCCGACGGTGGACACTTGGTAGCAGACGACGTAGCTCTGCGCGATCACGGCGGTTCCGACGAGTGCGAGCAGAAACTCGCTCGTCGTGGCATCGGCGCTGACGGAGAGGAACGTCCCCACGGCGACGGCGTTGCGCACCAGACACGTGGCGTCGGGCTGGACGATCATCATGGCATCCGTGCTCGTCAGGTTCACGCCGGTGAAGGTCAGCGTCGGCCGCGTGCCTACGCGGGGCACGAAGTTCACGGTGTAGGAGATCGGGTTCGGTTCGCCAACGTAGATGTTCGTGAGGCGCGTCAAGTAGCGCCCTGTGCGCCGGTAGCACACGCCGAGTGTGACGACGGTGTTGATCGGCTGCGAGAAGGACACCACCATCGTTGTCGAGTTCACGTACTGCACCGTGTGTGCCGCGCCGGGCCAGTCCGTCGGCGTCAGCGGCCGATCGCACGTCTCGGCGCACGACTGCCCGCTGTCCACGATGTACGCCTGGTCGGATGCCAGCAGGCCAGAGCCTGTGATCTGGATACGCACGCCAGTCGAGCCGGGTATGATGACCGGCGGGCTCGTCGTCACCTCGTAGGGGTTCTCGGGCTGCACCGTCTGCGACGTGCTCGAGATGCTGCGGAACATGGAGTCGTACTGGAGCTTGAAGCACCAGCTGTACAGCGTCGTCGCCGTCTCGCTGGCGAAGGTGAGGTACCAGTTGGAGAAGCCGGCGCCGAACACGTCCAGCGTCGGCAGCTGCGCTCGGCCGCCCGAGGCGGTGACGAGCGCACCGACATCCGTGATGGCGCCACAGCCGCCGCCGCCTGCGAGGCCGCTGAGCACGTCGGTCGGCACCACAACGAGCACGTCGGCAGCGCTGAAGGCCACGTTCGGGTAGAGCGCCGCGCTGCGTGGGGTGACGTTGAACACGGCCGTCTCGAGCGCGAACATCGGCGACGCCGGGCAGGCCGTCGCGGTGAGGAGGTCGGCGGGGTAGATGGAGAAGAGCGACGCCGTGCCGTCGTTCGCGGCGATCACGGCGAAGGTGCCGCTGGGAACGGTGGTCGTCTTGCGATAGCAGACGTAGTACTCCCCGAGGTAGGTGCTCGCCTGCTCCGTCGTCCCGGTGGACACGTTGAACACCGTTGCATCCGCCGTGCTCAGCGCCGCCACGGGGGTGAGCGTGACGCCGGCGTACGCGCCGGTCACCGCGTCGCAGGGCCGCCCGGCGAGGCCCTGCGACCGTGGGAAGAGCCGCACCTCGTCTGCGTTGCCGAGCGAGCCGCCGACGCTGCTGGGGAAGGACAGGAGCGCGTAGCCGCCGACGAGTGCGTAGGTGGGCGTGAAGGCGCACGGGTCGCACTGCCCCACGACGAGCAGCGTGCCGTGGGTGATGTACGGCGCCGTCGCTGCCGCCTGGGGGCCGAGGTACAGGGCGTAGCTGCCGGCGTAGGGCAGCGACACGGTGAACTCGCTGGGGCGGCTTGTCGACTTGCTGTAGAGGAGCGGCGTCACGTAGCTGACGTCCACGGCGCACACCGTCACGGGTGCCCGCGCAAAGGCGACGCGCTGCACCGCCACCCCTGTCACCGCCGATGTGAAGTAGAAGGTGAAGGGCTCGTACGGTCGCGGCGCCACCCAGCCAGCGACGGCGCTGCCGCTGCTGCCGCTCTGCAGTGGCCCGACGAACGGGTTCGCTTGAATGGACACGCCGGCGAAGACATACGTCGGCGGCGGCGACTGCAGCGGGACTTCTGCCCAGTTCGGCAGCGCCGCCGTTGCCCCGCCGAGCGCGTAGCACACCGTCACCGTCGCCACGGCCGAGCCGCAGATCTGGTACACGTTCACGGTGCTGGAGCTCTGCCCGGCCACGTAGCTCATGAGGCCGATGGCGCTGCTCGTCTCGGCGCTCGCCGTGCAGTCGAACCCGTTCGCCCCCGTACCGCGCGTCACCAGCTTCACCGCGTCCGTGGACTGCAGCCGCCCACCCGCGGCACCGCCGTCGTGGATGGAGAGGTACAGCACCTCTGTCTCGTAGGGCGGCGAGACGGAGAGGCTGTAGGACGTCGGCAGCGCCGGGCCGACGGTGAAGGCGTGAATGTCTGTGACCCACACCCATGCATTTGCCAGCGCGGCGCTCTGGTAGCAGAGGATGAAGGTGCCCGTCTCGTTCACGCGCGGTCGGTAGTCCGCCACGATGCCGTTCGGGCTCTGCACCGTGCTGCCGGCCGCGCCGGCCGCCTCGCCGGCGTCGGCGTTCGTGGCTGTCGACGTGCACTGGGTGTTGTAGCTGCCCCCGCTGCTCGTCGTGCTGTCGCTGCCACTCATCTCCGTCTGCGAGACGCGCACGACCTTGACATGGTCGCTGCTGCTGAGCTGGTTCCCCGTGATGGTGAGGTGGAGGAGCTGACCGAGGTAGGCCGGCGACGGCGCCACCGTGTACCGCTGCGCGCCGGTCAGGCCAACAGAGAAGACGTAGCCGCCAGCGGCGTTCTGCACCGGGAAGTACTGCGCCTGGTCGTACGTGAGGAAGCACACGAAGAAGTATCCGGACGCGAGCAGCCGCGGCTGCACCGTCGCGGTCACGGTGCTCGCGGCGGTGAAGGTGGTGAAGCGGGTCGTGCCGCCGCTCGGTGCCTCTGCGCCGGAGCAGTTGGGCATCGTGACGGCATCCGCGGCGGTGTAGATCTGCGCCGTGTTGCTGTTGTCGGAGGTGAAGATGCCGTCTAGCGCGACGAAGGTCATGGTGAAGGTGTTCTGGATGGCGATCACGGTCGGCACCGCGTAGGTGATCGGGCTCGGGTTGGCCACCGTCAGGGCAGCCGGATAGACGGAGGCGATGTTGTAGCCGCTGACCTGGTAGCACAGCAGGTGGGTGCCCGGCACGCCGAAGCTGTACTGGGTGAACATGGGGGTCGCCAGGTACACCTGCAGCGTCCGGTTCACGAGCGTCACGGCGGACGACGCCGCCTGCGATGCCGTGGCGGGGCGGTAGCACGAGTCGTGGTCGATCTCATCGCTCGCCGTCACGCCGCCGGTGCCGGTGTAGCGCACGAAGAAGAACTGCACCATGTTCGCCATGGTGACGCCGCCGCCGTAGGTGACCGACACCACCGTGTGCGGCACCCACACCCGCGGCGCCGGCGGCGTCGTCGTGAAGGCGGAGACGGCGGCGGCCGACACCTGCAGCACCGCCGGGTTCACGGAGAGCCCGCCGACCACCTCGAAGTCGTAGTACGCCTGCCAGCTCAGCCGGTTGGACCGGCGCATGCAGACGTAGTAGTTGCCCACGCTCGCGCGGACGCGCAGGTGCACGTAGGGCACCGTGATGCCGGTCGACGGGTCCACCAGCCCGAGCGCGGCGTAGCCGAAGCTCGACGGCACGGCATCCACGACGCCGGGGCCGAGCACCGTGCTGCAGGCGCTGTCCGATGTCACGCGGACGACGTCGCTGGTCGCCGGCGGTGCGGGCGAGCTGCCGCCGTTGTCCAGCACGACGTTGAGCGCCACTGCCGTGCGGAAGAGAAGAAACACCCGCTCCCCCTGCAGCACCTGGAGGTTGTTCGCGATCGACTCGGCGCTGCGGGCGAGGTAGGCGCCGGTCGGTGACTGCGTCGGGTACACGACGAGCGTGGCGGGGGAGCTGATGTACAGCGGCTCCCCGTTGTTCGCGGCGGTGTAGCACACCACGTAGGTGCCCTCCGGCAGAACGCTGACGGGGATGGCCCACTGCGTGTTGACCGCGTCCGGCTTGGTCATCGTACCCTGCGTTAGCACAACACGACCTGCGCCGCCGCCGCTGCTGCTGCTGCTCTCTGCGCTTGTGGTGCAGAGAGTTGGACTCGGCGTCTCTCCATCCTTCACCGAGACGAGAAAGGCCACGTCAGCCGCGGTCAGGTAGTTCGGCTGGCTGCTGTCGCCGTAGAAGGTGATGGTGAGCGGCGCGTTCACCTGCGCCTGCTGCGGCGCCGATGTCCACCGCGTCGGCACCGGCGCCCTGATGTTGAAGTTCCTGTCCAGTGTGCCACCGGTGAGCGGGGTCGTGGCGAAGGTGCCGACCTGCCGCTGGTAGCAGATCGTGTAGCTCTTGCCCGCCACAGGCACCGTCGTGCCGCCTTGCACGTAGCTGGCGGGGAGGAACAGCCTGATCGTCGTGGTGGTGCTGCCGCTGCTGCTGCTGCCCGCCGCGACGACGCCGGACACCAGCACCGTCGCATTCTTGAAGCCGCACTCGTACAGGCTGCCGTCGACGATCTGCACCACGTCGCCGGCCGCCAAGCTGGCGTCCGCCGAGGAGGCGAAGGTCAGCGTCACGGTCTGCTCCACCATCACGGTGGCCGGGAATGCAGTGAACGTCGCTGGGACGGCGTTGTAGACCACGAGGTCGCTGACGCTGCTGCTGCCGCCGCCGCCGCCGCTGCTCCTCGCCGCGGTGATGGTGCGGAACACGCGATTGGTGGTGCTCATGCACAGCGCATACGTCCCCGACGCCACGCGCAGTCGGCCCTGATAGAGACCGGCGGACTCGGTCGTGCCCGTCACAGGGGAGAGCGTCACCGCGATGGGGAACGTTGTGATGGTGGTCACACCGTCCGCCGCCGCGGCGGACTGGAAGGGCGCGTAGTTGCACTCGGCGACGGTCGTGTCGGCTGTGATGAGCTGCGCGTAGCTCAGCGCCGTCCCCGTACTGCCGTCGGCAAGGAAGCTGGCGCTGACGATGAGCTCTTGGTACTGCGACAGCGGCGCCAGTGACGAGGTGAAGTTGAGCGGGCTGAGTACGTAGTAGAGCGGCGTGGGGGTGATCGAGATCGTGGCGACGCCCGGCTGGCCGGCAAAGGTGATGGTCGCCACCTCGGTCGCCGCGCCGGCACGCCAGTAGCACACGACGCAGGGGCTGGCCGCGCCGGTCACGCGCAACACCCCCCGCCACTGCGTCGCGGCGGTGTTCACGTAGACGGCGCCGGCCACCTGCACCGTCACCGCCGCGCCCGTGCAGTCCCCGGAGTGTATCGTCACCACGTCGGTGGCCAGAAGCCCGACGCCCTGCACCGTCGCCATCACGTACACGTCGATCGCCAACGGATAGCTGTCAAACTCGATGGATGAGGGGTTGGAGGCGACCAGCTCAATGCCGGACGGCGCCGACGACGCGGCGAGGAGTGTGACGGGGGCCCACGAGGTGCCGGAGCGCATGTAGCACAGCTTCAGCAGGCACGGCGCCCCGTTGCCCGGGCACAGTGTCGTGTTGCTCAGGACACCAATACCAAAGCGCTTCCCGTGATTCGACACCACCCACGACACACCGGTCGACGTCAGCTGCAGCGGGTACGGCGACACGCTGGGCTCGAGCCAGCTGGCGAGCTGGCCGTTGCCCTGCACCGCGCCGGTGCGGAGTTCGTGGCAGCTGTAGCCCATGTCCGGCAGAAGGAAGACGGTGTCGGCGACGGTGAGGCCCGTGCCGGTGATGTCCAGGACGTAGTCGGTACCTTGGTTCGTGTACACAGCATACCCGCTCGTCGCCGTCGGCGCGTAGCTGGATGGGTTCGCCGCCGCGACGGTGAGGGTGCCGGGGATGCGGCGCGATGTGGTGTAGCTGCTGCCGTAGCACACCGTGTAGCTGCCGGCCACGAAGTATTCTTCGGGGAACTGCACGGCGGTTGTCGACAAGCACGAGTTGCTGCTGTACGTGCCCGCCACCTCTGTCCAGCAGCTCGCCTGCACTCCAGGCACGAGTCGCACCGTCATGCAGGTGCCGCACAGCGTCGTCGTGCCGCAGTCGAGGTGCATCACGACGAACTGCCCCGCGGAGGGGGCGCTGGGCACCGGCGTGGCGACCTGAGGGTTCGCCGTCACCACCGTCAGCACCGAGCGCGTGTAGGCGGCGGAGAAGACAACGTCGCTGTAGGTGGTCGCGCTGGCGAGGCGGTAGCACACGCGATACGTCCCCATCACGTCCACGACGAAGACGCGGGAGAGCGAGAGCGCGTCGACGCTGAGCACCGGATCGCCGATGGACTCCACGATCCCGTTCACGAGCGCGGCGGCGGCGGTGCTGTCGGCCGGGACCGCCGAACACTGCACGTTGCTGGGTATGAGCAGCAGCGAGTCCTGCAGCGTGAGCGCGCAGGCGTTCGTCCGGCACCGGCGGATCGCCGTGATCGTGACCGGGGCGCCAACGCGGTTCGCAGACGCCGCCACGCTGGACACGGTGTAGTAGGTCGGGTTCGCCATGTCCACCTCCACGCGGCCCATGTAGGTGTCGGCCGACTGCCCGAACGTCGCGTAGCAGATGATGTAGACGGCGCTGTAGTCGTAGTTGCTGAAGCCGAGGGGGGCGGTGAGGATGGTCGTGTCGTCCGTGATGGCACCCGTTGTCGCCGCGGTCATGGACACGTTGGAGCTGTAGTCGACACGCGTGCCCGTCGCGCAGGCTGTCGGGTCGCAGTAGCAGTTCGGGTTTGGGTTGGCCGACTGGACGTAGCGGTAGAAGTAGACGACGTCGCTCGTCGCGGAGAGGCTCGTGACGTTGCTGATGAAGCGCAGCGCGACGGGCTGACTAGCGCGCAGGCCGCTCGTGTCCGACGGCGTCTGCCAGTCGAAGGAGGATGGAATCGCAGCGGAGACGGCGACGAAGCCCGCCATCGTAACGTGCGCGTCCATGTTGCCTGCCGACCAGGAGTAGCACAGGTACACCACCGCGCCGTCGTACAGCCGGTCGGCGCGGGTGTAGGTGACGGTGGTGCTGCTCGCGGTGCTGCTGCCCGTGTCCATCGACGACACAAGCACTGTCGTCGGTGTCTGCGCCACGGGTGGGCACACAGCCACCTGCGTGCCGTCGGCGGTTGTGTAGGAGGCCAGCAGCGCGCTCGCCGCGACAGCGTAGACGACGTTGGTCCCGGCGTTGAGGCTCACCCCGGTGAAGGTGGTGGAGAGTCGGTTCATGGCGACTCGCCACGTGCTCGGCGAGTGCGACGCCAGTGTTGGGTTCTGCACCGCCGTGGTGAAGCCGAAGGCGGTGCTCGTCGCGGCCATCTGCGAGGACGGCAGGACCGGCACGTACGCGGCCGAGCCGCCCGACGTGGCCACGCACACGATGTAGCGCACCTCCGCGGCGCTTGCCTGGAGAGACGCGGTGAAGGCGACGCCGCCACTTCCCGCGACGGTGCCGGTGTAGTCGGCGGCCGCCTGCGCGGTGGCGCACGCCGCGAGGAGAGCGGTGCCGCACGGCGCCGTCACACAGCTGTCCGGCTGCTGCACCACCTTGAGCGCCGTCGGCGTTGTGGAGGACGTGAAGGCCTGACCGCTGGCGGCGGTGAAGCGCACCGTTGCGGTCTCGCCGACGCTGAGCAGCGAGCCAACGGTGCCGGTCGTCGCCAAGTTGGTGATGGTGTACCGCACGGGGAAGGAGGCGATGTACGCGTTCGACGCCGCGCAGCTGGACGAGACGGCGGACCGGCCGTCGGCGGCGCGTGCGACCACCCACGTACTCGACCCGAGCTGCCGGTAGCACATCTTGATGCACGTCTCCGCCACCCCGACGATGGTGTACTGGTACGTCGTCCCGGGGCTCACCTCTGTCATGGAGGAGATGGTGGCGGTCGTCAGGGTGGCGCTGCTGTCCCCGCACGTGCCGGTCGGCCCGACGAGCTGCACGGCATCGTTTGCCGACAGACCCACCCCAGAGAACACGAGCTGCCCCGACTGGCCAGCGTACAGAGGGTATGGCGTGACGGTGTAGGTGGGGTTGCGAGCCTGCAGCGCGAGGGTCCCGCTGATCTCGGCGTAGTTCGTCTGCTGGCTGCTGGCGCTGCGCTTCAGGTAGCAGACGCTCAGCGTCATGGCCAGGTTCGTGTCTTCAGGGTCGACGGTGACCACGCAAGTGGGTGTGGTGGTGCTGCTCCCCTGCATCGTGCATGTGAAGTACGTGTTGCGCTGGAGTGCTGCGCTGCCGCTGCCGCCGCCGCCGCTGGATGCGCCTCCGCCGCCGGTGCCGTCGCGGTTGCACGGGTTGCTGTCGTCGCTGGAGGAGAGGTATGCCGCATCTACGGAGCCGTCGAGGCCGCTGCCCTGGAAGCTCAGTGTCAGTGTCTCGCCCACGGCGGGGTTCGTGGGGGTCGGACTCGTGATGGTGAACCCCGTCGGCTGCAGAACATCGACTGTGAAGTCGGCCGCCTGGTTGGTGGAGGAGAGGTAGGCGCTGGACCACAGGCCGCTCGCAGCGCGCTGGTAGCAGACGCGGCCCACCGCCTGCACCGTCACCAGGTCTGGGGCGAGGAAGGACACCTGCACCGTCGTGGCGCCGCCGGGGACGGTCGTCACCTGTGGCGTCCCGAGTTCGAGGTTGGGGAGGAGGGCGGCGGTGGAGGAGGTGCACACGTCAGAGCTGCGCACCACCTTGACGGTGTCCTGCGCGCTGAGGCCGGCGCCGGAGAAGGAGAGCATGCCGTTCTCGCGCGCCTGGGGCTGAGTGGGGGTGCGCGTGTAGACGCCCGGGTCAGCGCTGCCGAAGGTGAGGGTGTAGGTGCTGCTGACCGTGGACGAGGCGGAGGTCACCACGGTGAAGGACATGGCGGTGGTCGCTCCGCCGCAGCCGGCCGTGGTGCTGTAGCAGTAGGGGACGCACATGTAGTAGCCGGCGGTGTTGGGGAGGTACGGCACGACGAAGCTGCCGCTGACCGTGCCGGTGGCCTGTCCTTGCAGGCCGCTGAGGGCCACGACGCCGGTCGGGGTTGTGCTGGCCGCGCCGACCGCGGCGCAGGACGACACCAGCGCATTCAGGTCTGCGCAGTTGCTCTGCACCGTCGTGCCGCCCACCACGACGGACCCGCACGGCACCAGCAGGATCGTGTAGCTGCCGGTGAGGCCCTGGTTGAGGGACCGCCCAGTCTGCGCGGCCTGCACGATGGACAGACTTACAGGTCCCTCGCCGCCGTTGGCGCTGGCGGGGTTCATGCTGAAGCTCGTGTAGATGGCGGACCAGATCGTCAAAGTGTCGCTGGCGCCGGGGGCCACGAACCCGCGTCGCATGATCGTCGCCGTCTGTCCGCTGCGGGAGAGGTAGCAGGGGTAGTACATCGTGCCGGCGCTGAACACCGTCGAGGACACCGCGAAGAGAAGCTGGCCCGCGTAGCCGCCGCTGCCGATGGCGGTGACGGCGTAGTAGCCGGGTGTGCTCGCCGTGGGGGTGCCGCTGTACACGCACAGCGCCGTGTTGGTTGACGGGACGAAGAAGAGAAGGTCGCCGGTCGTGATGCTCGGGTCCTGCGCCAGCGGGTTTGACTGCAGGTCCAGCTGCACCGTCTGGAAGAGCGAGGCCTGCTGCACGTTAGCGGTGGAGAAGGTCATGGCTGCCCGTGCCGGCGCACCAACGCACAGCAACATGCACAGGACGAGGAGAGGGAGAAGGACGACCGTCGGCAGAGGCACTGCGAACACGTGACATGGCCAACACCGCCGCCGCCGCCGCCGCGCGGCACCGCCACCGAGTAGAACCGCCATTACGTACACTTGCCCCTTCTTCTGCCCCCTCCCCCCCTTGGAGTCCACACTCACTCACTCACACACTGGCGTCGGGAGCAGGATGCAAAGAGAGCGAGTAGGCGGAGGAGAGGCGGCTCCACCAGCGCCTTCAATACAACAAAAAACAAAAAAACAAAAAAAAACAAGAAGAAGCAGCTGCGGCGGACCTCCACGACCCCCCACACTTCCAGCGCCTCTCCCCCCCTCCCACGAATGCTGGCGAGCTCGCGGTCGTAACAGAGACGCACCGAGCCGCACTGGAGCACGCGCACAACAAAAGAGGGGGAGGGGGGACGATACAACCTGAGAGACAGTGAATGGGCGAAGGAGAAGAGGAAGAGGAGGAGAAGACTGTTGCTCACGACGTGCGGGAGGGGCCCGACTGTCTGTCACCTCGTGCACAGCCGTGCGAGTGGGCCTCGGAGCGTGTCTAGTACAAGTACAGAGGTACGTGTGCAGCCAGGTCTGCCCCCTCCCCTTCTCTCTCCCCCTCGCGCCTCGCCACCCGGAGAGACGTCCCAGTCTCACGACGAGCGAGCGAGCGAGAGAGAGAGACAGGCGCAACAACAACAAAAAACAAAAGACAACAACAACAGAGCGAGTCCACACGGCGGCGGCGGGGGAGGAGGAGGAAGAGGAGGGAGGGCACGCGTTACGCCCTGCACAAAGAGAAGAAACAAACGAGGAGAGAGAGAGAGAGGAAGCCGCCCGTGTGTGGAGGCGGCGTCGCTCTTGAATGCTGTGTCTATCTATGCGATGTTCTGTGCTACGTTTTTTTTCTTTCTTTTTTTTATGTGTTTCTCTCGTTCTCTCTGCGTGTGTGTGTGTGTGTGTGTGCAGGAAGCGTGAGAAATGAGGGTGAGAGAGAGAGAAAGGAAAGAGCGGGTGTGGGGGACGAGCGGAGGCAGAAGAACATAAAAAAGAAGAGCTGAGTGGAGGGAGCACACACACACACACACACACACACGTGCACGTGCACGTGGATAGACGAACATGTATGCGGGACTGTGATGCCGGTCGAGTTGGGATGAGAATCGGAGAGGGTGAGTTGGTGCGAGCAGTGGACGACACACCAGCGCTCCCCTCCCTCCCTCACTCTCGCTCTCTTCCTTCCTCTGTTGACGCAACACCGCCTCGCCTCATGATGTGGCTGACCGGCACGTACAGACGTGTCTGCGTGTGTGTGTGTGTATGGGCTCACAGAGAGACGTTCGAGGCCACGTTCCGTCCCGAGACACGTGATTGCTCCCGTGCGCACTCGAGCGCGGACGTGCACCACGTCCGCCCAATCACGTACTCGTCGCCACCCCTCCAACAGTCAGCCGTTTTTCTTTTTTTTTTCTTTGTAGTCTCTGTCGTTTTCGGAAAAAAAAAGAAGATGATGGAGGCGTAGCTCAAGCACGGCGCAGGAGACGACGTGGGTGGGATGAGGCATCTGCTGGTGACAGAGCCCGCCGCTTCACATAGGTGTATGTGTGTCTCTCTGTGTGTGTGTGTGTGTGTGTGTGTTGTTCGTTTCTCTTCTTCTTTTAAACACGAACTTTGCGACCTGAATGTGTGTACGCATGTGTGTGTGTGTGTCCGCAGGAGATGTGGGAGGTGGGTGGAGGGGTACGTGGACCTCGCTGTGCCGCTGCTACAGGCGATCTCGTTGCACCTCGTCGACGCTGCGTGCGCTCCCCTCCCTCAACACCCACACCCGCACACTCACACGCACACCTTGCGCGGTTCCTTGAAGTTCCCAATCTCATCCGGCGCACAACCTCCCGTGTCCCCCGCGCCGCTCGCTGTTTTCTTTTCGGTTTTGGTTTTTGGGAGCGGTGCTTCCTCAAGGGACTGAGGGAATCACGTGGAGGGAAGCTGCACAGATACCGGGACAGATGTGCGCACAGACACACACAGACACACGCACACACACACACACACACACACACACACACAGACTGAAACAGAGGCGAGGGGGGATCACATGAAGGTGGAACTATGTACATGACAACAACAACAACAACACAAAAAAAAAAACAGCGACGGATACGCACGCGCAGGCACACACAAGCACACACACACAAGCACACACACGCACAAGCACACACACACACACATTGCGACACAAAGTCGACATGTAGAGGAGAGGAGAGAAGAGTGATCACTGGCGGCCTACTGAGAAAGGAAGGAGGAAGACGAGTTGATGGTGGTGGAGGAAGGAGGGGGCGGGACACAGACACACACACACACACACGCTCACGGGCCACGGTGAAGACAAGCTGCGCTGACGTCTGAGGCTACAGAAGCGTCTTGCACGCGCAGGCGAGTCTCTCTCCCTCTAGGTCGCCGTGTGCATTTGTCGGTACATGTGGGTCCACGGGTGTATAGACAACGATAAGTGTCCCCACCCCACCCCATCCACTCACCCGTTGTTTCTCCATCCGTCACGGCCTCCTTCACCGCACACGCGCGTGTGCATCTGGAACTGGCGCCACCATCACCACCACCACCACCACACTTCCTTCTCCCACACACCCCACCCTACGGGATGGCCAGAGCGAGGAGGGCAAGGGGGGGGGGTGGGAGGTGGCGAGAGAGAGAGGTGATGAAGGGCGTGGTTAGTGGCGCTGCGTGCTGCCGTTCTTGGAGCTGCCCCCGCTCCCTGATGCCGGCATGGGCGGCGTGGCCTGCGCGAGCGAGGGGTTGTAGTCCACGATGTCGCCCCAGAAGCCGCGACGCAGCTCCGAGACGCCCATCGGGTGGTTCTCGTGGGCCCACAGGAACGGACAGGGGCACACCGGCTCGTCCTCCTCGTCGTGCAGGTGGGCGAGGTAGGGGTGGGCGAGCATGTCCGCGGCGGTGGGGCGCTTGCTGGGGTCCAGAGTCCACATCTTGGCGAGGAAGTCCATGCCCTCCTTGTTCCCGGCCAACCCTGGGACGAGCTTCGGGATGTTCAGCGTCCCATCCGGCAGCTCCTTCAGCTTCTCCAGCGCCTCGCGGTGCTCGACGATGCTCGCCGGCGGCTTGCCGATGTGCTGGGCGATCATGCGCAGCTGATCCATCGTGTTGCGGCCTGGGAAGACGGGCTTGCGGTTGTACATCTCCGCGAAGATGCACCCGACGGACCAGATGTCTACGGCGGTGGAGTAGTTTGTGTTCTCCAGCAGCAGCTCCGGCGGGCGGTACCAGCGCGTGATGACGTAGTCCGTGAGCTCCGAGTACGGCACGTCCACGCTGCGACTGAGTCCGAAGTCGATGATCTTGAGCTCGCACGAGATGTTGGTGACGAGGTTCGCCGGCTTCAGGTCGCGGTGCGCTACGTTTGCGCTGTGCAGGTACTTGAGTCCGCGCAGGATCTGGTAGACGAAGTACTGCATGTGTGACTCCTCCAGCACCTGCCGCGAGCGCAGCACCACGTTCATGTCCACATCCATCAGCGGGGTGACGACGTACACGTCCTCGAAGCCGCCGTACTCGCGCTTCAGCGGCGGCAGAATGTTCACGACGTTGAGGAGGTTCTCGTGGTGGAAGAAGCGCATCATGTCGATCTCTCGCAGCACACGCTTGCCGTCCTCCACATCGCGGAACACGTCACGGCACTTCTTGATGGACACCTTCTCCCCTGTGTCACCGTCCAGGCAGCTGCACGCGATGCCGTAGGCACCCATGCCCAGGATCTTGAGAAGCGTGTACTTCACCGGGACTTCGAAGGGAGAGCCGCTCACGTTGTAGACCTTGAAGTCCCCTACAATCTTGGGCACACTCAGCTCTTGGTTGCTCTTGTGCATCTTGGCAAGCGCACGGCTGAGCCGCGAAAGAAAACCCCCACGGAGTGACGCCGACGGAGAACACACAGGCGCGCCGACACGCACACACACACGAAGTCACGAGGAGCAGGAAGGGTGGGAGACGGTTAGGGAGGAGGGGAGTATGTCCAACGCACTTGCAGTGGTTCCAGAGGACGCGGCGACGCACAAACACAGAGAGAGAGCACTGACGGAGGAAAAACAAACAAAAAAAAAGAAAAAAGGAGTGTGGGTGTGTGAAGCGGCGGTGGGTCCACTCGCACGTCTGCGGAGTCAACACACCTCGCGCGTGCACACAGTGTGAGTCCAAAAACAAACAAACAAACGGAAAAGCAACGCAGAATCGAGAAACACAACGGAGGGGAAAAAAAAAAAAAAAGAGAACAACAAGAGGAACAACAAAAGAAGCACCAGGGATCAAATGCCAACTGCGTTTACATGCACCACGACAGACACAGACAGGCGTGTGGGTATGAGTGATGCAACAGGGGAAGAGAAGGGGGGGGGGTCGACCACAGAGGTGGGGACTGGTGGAGGGGCCGTGTGAAGGCCGTGGAGGTGCTGGCGAGCAACGACGGCGGTAGAGGACGTCGAGTGCGCCGGTGTGGAGACAGGGCAACAGGAACAGGACCACAACAGGAGAAGAGAGGCGAGGTGGGAGAGGGAGACGGAGAGGGAAACAGAACAGAGGTGCAGCGCGGCGCGTGAACACGAACGAGTTTGACTACTGTTGTGGGGGGAGAGGCAGACGGGTAGGACCACGCGCGTGAGACGTATCCGGTGTGTGCGTGTGTGTAGCGGGCGGGCAGAGCAGCTGCAGAGGTGGTGATGGTGGTGATGGGGCAGGGGGAGGGTCAGAGACAGCGAGCTGCGCACGGGCGGTGCAGACAACGAACGAGGCGAGGAAGCACGTGTTGGTGGTGATGGTGGTGAGAGACAGAGAGGGCGAGATAAAAGAGTTAGAAGCGAGGACAGAAGTAGTGCGGAGACATTTTTTTTTTTTTTTTTGGGGGATTGCAAAGCAGCAGACGGAGCGGAAAGGGGTAAGGTGGGGTGGTGGCTGTCGCAGCTGGGACGGAAGAGTCAGACCCGCGTCGTTCCATCTCGTCAGGCTGTGCAATGGCGAGGCATTGCTGAGTCTTCTGTGGCTCACACACACACACACACACACATACACACACACACAGACATACAGACACGTGAGCAACGGCGGGGTGCTCCATCACCGCTATTCCGCCAATGAGTCGCACAGAGGCGCCGTGTCTCTTGTGTCTCTCATTGGTTTTGCACCACGGCTGCGTTTTTCTTTTTTTTTTTCCCTTTGTTTTCTCCGTCTGTGTGGACACGCATCGAGCGGCGCGACTCTGCCCCCTTCCCCCTCCCCCCCTCCCTCTCTGTCTGATGATGAACACCACACACGAAGGTGCATACATAGCGCATGCGCCATCCCCCCCGCTAGCACGACAGATGCGGGGCAGCGCGCGTCGATGATGGGGCGGATACTCTTTTTTTTTTTTTTTGATTGGCTGTGAGAGACACACACTTTCGTGGGCGACAACAGCGGTTCACAAAGGCAAGCAGGGTGCAGCAGAGAGTGGAAGAGACCACGCAAAAAAAAAAAAAAAAAAAAAAAAAAAAAACTGCGGCCGGAGGAGGAGCGGTCAAGCGCGTCACTCAGCGCAAAGCGGGAGATGCAGTACAGCGATAGAGGATGCTGAACGAGGCAGCGGCAGGAAACACCCCCAAGACACCGCCACACACACACACACGCACACACATATGTGTGAACCTGTGTTTCATGTAGGAGGAGGCGATTTGAGTGAGAGAGAGAGAGAACACCACCCGTAAGACCTACACAACCATCTATTGCCGTCTGCAGCGCGCGCTTGTTTATCTGCGTGGGCGTGTGTGGGGGTGGTGGTGGAGCAAAGGAGGGTCGACGTCACACACAGACCAGCGTCGTACGTCGCCGGTCGTGTTCGGCACGCAAAGCTGTCACTAGTCGTCATGCGAGATCGTTCTGCAGCGTCTGGTAGAAACTCTGGACCACGGCGGAGGCGGTGACGACCGTGGGATCGAAGTTGAGAATGGTGAGCTCACCCAGTGACGTGGCGCGACTCAAGGCAACGTAAGCCTGTCCAGGGGTACGCATGTTCGCCATGTCCACCTGCACCGGTTGTAGCGTGAGACCCTGCGACTTGTGCACCGTGAGCGCCCACGCATGTCGCAGCGGCAGCTGCGTGCGCGACGCGACACCGTGATCGCGCCTCTTGCCGTTGTCCTCCACCATCCCATTGCTGTCCCCTGACGTGGTGGAGCTGCTCCCCCACACATCTTGCTTGATGGCAGAGACGATGGCGAAGACGACTCTGGCAGACCCGCGCGAGCCACGCGACAGCGACGCACCGCTGTCGGAGGCGCCTGGCGTCGCGGCGGAGGCCGCCGTGGCCATCTCGAAGCGAACCACAGGAAGTCGCTCCTCGGTGAGCTCCGCCGCGGTGAGGTCGAGCAGGCAGCGAAGCATCGGCAGCCTGTGCCGGCCATGCGCCGCAGACGCCTGCGCGTGCGGCTGCTGCGCCGCCGGCGTGCCAACCAGGCGCCGCAGATACGCGTAGTGCATTGGAGGGAAGAAGGACTCGTACGGGATACGTCGGGGCTCCAGGGACGCCGCCGTGGTGGGCTGGCGTGCACCGGCGGTCGGGCGACAGTCGTGATGGCCGTCCTTCTGCCTCCGCAGCTGCCGGCGCATGCGCCACCACAGCGCCCCGGCATCCAGACCCTGGAAGGTGTCGACGCAGGCGAGCACGTCCTCCGCTCTGTGGAAGCCACTGCGATCGAGAAGCTTCTGCACCCACGGCGGGTGCGGTGCGTCGTCGCTGCCCTTCGCTGTGCTGCCACGACTCTCGATGATGCGCAGCGCTACGTAGTCCGTCAAGACAATCAGCTCCAGAGGATGGAGGAAGCCCGTCACGACACCAACCACTCCGTTCACCAGACGGTGGTTCGGTGCCACGTTGCCCAGCAGCATCACACGAGTACCGACCTTCAGCGCCACCTCTGGCAACAGCTGCGTTTCGTTGAGGGTGGCGGAGATGTTGGACGGCGTGGCCTCGGACACGGAGGACCGCTCCACTGTCGTGCTGTCGCAGGCACGATACACGTGGAGCGGCGCTGATTCTGATGCCGCACCACCGGGGGTGGCTGCGGCGTCACCGCTGCCTCGCTGTGGCGGGTGACGGGGCGACAGCTGAGCGAAGAAGAAGGCGTTGCGGGCATCGACTTCGCTGTTTGTGGCGCACAGCCGCACACCGGCGGCGACGAGGCTTCCACATGCCGTCGCCCTCGTCGCCGTCGCCGCCACAGCTCCCTCTGCTGCTGCTGCTGCTGCTGGTGCTTCCCTGGGGGCAGATGCACCAGCTGCCGGAGGAGCACCGTCTGTGGGGTGCACGCAGCGGGTTTCCAGAGCTCTGCAGGCGGATGGGGAGAGGGCGCCGCGTCGCACCTCGTTGAGGATGTCGCGGAAGTTGAGGTCCGTAGCTTGTCGATGGGGGTGCTCCAACACCACGGCGCACAGACGCAGGTCCTGCCACGCTGCCGTCTGGAAGCAGAAGGCGCACGACGCGGCGTGGGTGAGGTTCTCCTCGGGGTGCGCCTCTGGCGCACCTGTGGCGCAGTCTTGCGATGGTAGCGAGTGTGACGAAGGGGACGCTGATGTCTCTGTTGCCGCGGCCGCCATCGAGTTCGCCCCGAAGCGGGCGGAGAGGTAGTGTTCGATGTTAGCGATCGTGAAGGCCCCAAGCGGCGCGGATGTACAGGGGCGCGCCTGTGGCGGGGCTGCAGCGCTGCTCTTCAGCGGCGGCCCGTTGCGCTGTTGAATGGGCGGGAGTTGGAAGAAGTCACCGCACAGGATGACTTGAACACCACCAAATGGAACACTGGCGCGGCGACGCACGCGCCGTGCGATGTAGTCGAGCATCTGAAAGAGCGACGCGTCGAGCATGCTGACCTCGTCGATCAGCAGCACGCGGCACGTGCGCCAGCGCTTCGCGGCTGGCGACGACCGCTGCACCCTGCGGTACAGTTCCTCTGGTGTGCCTCGTCCAATGCCGATGCCGGCGAAGGTGTTGATGGTCATGCCGTGCAGCTGCACCGCAGCCAATCCCGTCGTGGCGGTGACGAAGACGTTGCTCCGGTGCTGAGCGCTGGGGGAGGGGGAGGAGGAGGAGGTGCTGCATGGTGCCTGCGTGTGCCGCGGCGCATGGGCGTGCGGCTGCGTGCCAGCGTTCTGCTGCGACTCACCTCTTGTGCGGTGCGCCGGTGACTCGACGGGAGACGACTTCTCCACTTTTTCGATGTCGGCCGCGAGGCTCGCCTCCGCCGCCTGAGCCGCGTGACCTGCCGGCGCCTGCGCGGCCGCCACCGCACGCAGCGTCTCTCGCATCTCCTCCGCCTCTCTCTGTCGCAGCGCCGCGACGATGGCGCGCAGTGTGTGTGACTTGCCTGTACCAGCGCCACCTGTCACAAAGAGGTTGTGACCACGCAGCGCCCACTCGACCGCCCTGGATTGGATCGTGTCCAGGGCCGCCGGCGGCGGAGACGTGATAGGCCACCGTGGGTGCTGCTGCACACCGTCTCCGATGCAGGAGTCGGACGCGCCTCCTGCGCGGCCACGTGGAGAAGAGTCTGACAGAGCCGCGGCGGGAGTGGTGCAGTCGCCCTCATCGAGGCACGTGCCGCTCGCGCCGCTCTGGACGGGGGGCACGACGTGGACGCCATGACGACGCCGACACGGTTGCCCATGGGCACCCTCCGCTGAGGTGGTGCCCGGTGGGGACGGATCAGCGTGCGCAGACGGAGTCGCCGCCCCCGCCTGCGCCACAAGGTCGAAGAGACCCACGTAGTCGCTGCTGTCGCCGTGGGGGTCGACGTGGGCGGGGCTGCGCCGACCTACGCGCCGTCTGGACAGGGCCGCTGGGCTGCGGCGCTTCTTCTTCGAAGCCGGGACACCAACGCGCGTCCGTGCAGCACCCTTAGCTATCGCCGCCGTCGGTGGTGCAGCACGCTTTCTGCGAAGAGCCGCTGCACCATGCCGTGCGACTACAGCGGCAGTTGCCTCTCCCTTGTGCGTCTCCTGTCCACCGCGCCGTGTGAGAGGCGCCTTTCTGCGAGAGGCGACGGCTGCGATGGCGCACCGTTGCCAGTACAGCGCCGAGGGCCACGCAGCGGGGGTGAGACAGCAGCGCTGGTGGACACCGCCGATCACGCGCGACGTGGGGGCGGCTGCGAAGGAGCCCGTCACGACGGCGCTGTGGCGACCACCGACTACGCCAGGGGAGGTCGCTGGCGAGTGCGGTTCACAAGCAGATTCACCTTGCAGAGGCTGCGAAGAGTGCTGGTACACGAGGGTGGTACGGTGTCCACCGCGCCACACCTCTGATGCAGAAGAGCACAGCCACCGTGAACCTGCTGCGATGCGCACACCATCTCCATACACTCGCACGTATCGCATTTGGCCACGGAGAGGCAGCAGACACGACAGCGGCGACGGAGCAAGGAAGAGACCACTCGGCTTGTGTGTGCGTGTGTGAGCGTGTGTGAGGCACGATGCAGGGTTGAGTTGCGGATCAAGCGTGCCGCTCGCTCATTGTTCTCCTTTCCCCTGTCGCCTCCTCACTCCCCCCCGAAGCCCCTGCGCACTGCCTCACTGGTTGTCTCGCAGCAGCAGCAGCAGCAGCGGCCCCACTCGACCTGTGACGCTCACCGCGCCGTCGGAGACGGATGCCAGACAACAAAACGGAGAGCGCGCAATCACGTTCGGTGACGCGACGAGCACGAGTGCGTGTGTGTCTCAGTGTGTGTATGTGTCTCAGTGTGTGTATGCAAGTACGATTGTGTGCAAAGTTGTCTTGTCTGAGCACCAAAAGAGGCGCTTCGCGTGTCTCCCACTGCTTCAGATGATAGAGGATGCGGAAGACGGAGCAGAAGAGCGAGACAGAGAGTGTGCGAGAGAGTGTGTGAGAGAGCTGGCGAGTTCGACATCACCGCAGACCTCCTTTTTTTTTTTTCTTTCTTTCCATTTAGCAGCGGAGCGCGCATCTATGCTCGCATGACCCGACCACCGTGACTGCATTTGCTCCCTCTTTACCACCGATTCTGGCAAGAGATGGTGGCCCAGTGTGTGTGTGTGTGTGTGTGTGTGTGTGTTCTCGTGAGGGAGAATACAGCCAATAATAAAAAAAAAATAAATAAATCCAACAACACACGAAGCGAAAGAAGAACAACACTTGTCACTCCCCTCCTTTTTTTTTTTTTTTTTGCGTGTGTGTGTGTGTGTGTGTGTGGTGGCGCTGCCATTCCGTGCATCATTTCCCACTAGCGGAGTACGAACAGTCTCAGAAACATGTATTTTTGTTTTTGTTTTGCAAGACTGCGGACAGAGGAGAGGGAACAAGACGAGGACAAGCTCGACAAGGTCACGTCCCTGAGGGGGCGGCGTCAGACCACCACGTGTGGACCCGAGCAGGGGTGGGGAAGAGAGAGAGAGGCGATTATCGCGAAAAAACACACATCACACAACAAAGGAGGTGGGGGTGGGGGGCTTCACAGGTGGTGCCGCGGTGCTCCCCAACCCTCCCCGCCTCCTGGTTTCCCACCCGTACTGTGGAACATCACCAGCCGTGACGGTCTGTCTCGTCCACCAAGACTCCCTCTTCCCCCCGCCCCGCCTTTCCCGTCAAGGCAGTTCGTCTTCCATGTCGCCACAGTAAGAGGTACCTCCCCCTCCCCCACCCTCAGCCGGCACTGCATCCCCGCCGTGGCCAACCGTCCACGCGATGATGCAGTGCTGCGAGGGGGAAGAAGTGAGAAGAGAGCGAGAGTGCACAGTAGCTGACATTTTGTCGCACACATTCGTAGGATGCGCACAAGCACACACACACACACACACACACACACACACGGAAGACAGCTTCGATAGGACGAGAGTACCAATAAAACAAAAAAAAAATATACATTTACACACACACAGAGAGAACCAACGTCACAGAAGGTGAATAACAAATAACAAGGGGGGAAGGGAGAGAGACAGGGCAACCTGAAAAAAAAAAACTAAAAACAAAAACGAAAAAAACAAGCCCAACATGAAGATGTACGACCACCGCCAACGCGCCGCCACTTTCGACTGCCCTTCTCCCTCCCTCCCTCCCTCTCTTTCTCTCTCCATCGTTTCGCCACCTCGCTGTTTCGTCTGCGACCAAAATGGGAGACAACAGAAAGAGAGATGGTGAGGCGATGGTGAGGGAGGGAGGGAGGGGGGGGGGAGGGACCACCACTGCCTAGGCGCACAGGGACAACAGCGCGAGCGCCAGCACGGCGACGGCACCGGCAGCGCGTGGGCCGGTGCGACCAGCAGCGGCGTTGCCGCGGGGCCCGAGGGTAGTCGTTGTCGTGGTGGTGGTCGTCGTTGTCGTGGTGGGTGCTTTGGTGGTGGTCGTGGTGGTGGTGGTCGTCGTCGGGGCGTGGAATGAGCTGTCGACGAGACCCTCGAAGTCACGAGCGGCCTGCACGTTGCTCTGGCACACCTCGATGTACGGCGGGCACGTGATGTAGCCGCCGTCCTGGAAGGCGTCGCTGATGGTGGCGAGTGCGATCGTGCTGCCCGGTGCGCAGCTCACGTAGTCGCTGCTGCCGTACACGTGGACGCTGTACGTGTGTGTGGCGGTGTCGCACTTCACGTTGGTGCACATGCCGAGGTACGCGGTGGCCGTGGACTGGGCCGTGTCCCGGGGGGTGAAGCTGCCGTCGATGCAGCGCGACGCCATGGAGAACGTGTTGAACACGCTCATGTTGTGCACGGCGGCGTCGGCCTTCTGTGTGCAGTCGCTGTACGCGTACCGGTTGACGAAGGGGCAGTAGTCGTAGTAGGCCGACTGGCCACCGACCGTTGGCACCGTGAAGTACTGGAAGTAGGCGGGGAGGCTCACATCGTACGTGGTCAGCCGGCAGCGGCCGATGGAGAGGCGCGTGGCCTGGCAGCGGAACAGGTTCTCGTCCGTGTCGCAGAACATGGACGGGAACTTGGTCACGTTGTCCTGGACGCACTTCTCGCGGAGGAACCCGCAGCCGGCGCCGCGGCCCCACGTCATCGGCTCCGCGTTGGCGTAGTTCACCCTGTAGAAGCCCATGTCCTCGAAGGCGGACAGGGTGAGCGTCGAGTAGTACCCCACGCCCACCACGCCGGCCATCAGCTCGTGCACCGCGTTGCGGATCTTCCAGTGCGAGCCCAGCGTGCCGCTACCCCCGGCGTCCTCCAGCTCCATGTACTCCGCCGTGTCGCAGCCGTAGTGCTCGCGCGCCTTGGCCACCACGGACGTGCTGTTGATCACCGGCACCGCGGGCGTCTTGCCGCGGACGCCCGTCACCATCTGTCCCATGCCCAGCGCCGTGAAGAAGTAACTGCTGAAGCCGATGGCGTGCGCGATCTCGTGCACGACGGCGTGGATCATCAGCTGGTCGTAGCGCTCCGCGATGAAGGCAGCCGGGATGTTGATGACACCGATGGCTGGGCGGTTATTGTTGAACACCAGGCACGCTGTGGCCCACGCCAGCGTGGTGCCGGCTGTCGGCACAGAGGCGACGTACAGCACGAAGTCGCTGTTGCTCACGCCGTTGGCCAGGTGCGCCGGCGACATCTTGAAGTTGCCGCAGATTCTCCCGGACAAGGGAGGGTACCGCCACGTCTCCGTCATGTGCTCGACCTGGATCCGGTCCGTGTGCATCTGCAGCGCCTGCGGGATGAGGTAGTTGATGAGGATGTCGCGCTTCTCCGGCGTCAGGATGTCCGCCTCGGTGCAGCTGACCATGGCGCCGAGATGGTTGTTGACGCGCTGGCCCACGTACGAGCAGTGGTAGGCGGTGTCGGTGAGGTCCTCGGCGGAGACGGCGACGCGCAGCGGGCCCCAGCCAGCGGCGGCAGTGCTGCTGCCGCCGCCGCTGCTGATGCTGCTGCCGCTGCTGATGCTGCTGCCGCTGCTGCCGCTGCTGATGCTGCTGCCGCTGCCGCCGCTGCTGCTGCTGCTGCCGCTGCCGCCGCTGCTGATGCTGCCGCCGCTGCTGATGCTGCCGCCGCTGCTGCTGCCGCTGCTGCTGCTGCTGCTGCTGCCGTCCGTCGCCTGCGCCTCCACAGACCTGCCGAGCGCCGCAGGGCCCTCGCTGCTCGTGACGTACGGCAGACCCATCGGGGAGAGGGCCGAGCTGGTGCGCCGCTGACGCGCCAGCGAGTTCACCTGCGCCTCGAAGATCGCGTCGTGGATGCAGCGGTGCTGGTGTGCCCACGCCGCGGCGCTGCCCAGCGTGACGGCGATCACGGCGCCGGCAGCAGCGGCGGCGGCGGCGAGGCGCACCATGCGCGCTGCGGCACCACGGCGCCGGTGCGTGCTGCTGCTGTCGCGTGCCATGGCACTGGCGTGGGCTGGGCTGTGCTTTGGGGGAGGAGAGAGGGAGAGGGAAGGGGAGGCTGCGTTGCGGCGGTGTGCGTCTGTGAGCGAGGAGGGGAGGGGGGAGAGGGAAGGGGGGAGGCGGCGTGTGTTATCTGTGCGTGTGCGCGTGCGTGTGTGTGTACGTGTGTGTGTGTGTACGTGTGTGTGTGCGTGTGTGTGTGACGGTGTGCGGGGAGATGAGGGACGGAGTGGTGCGGAGGAGGCGCGAGACGGCGTGTGCTGCGATGGGCCCGTTGCGGCGCGTGGCGCGGGTGACCGCGGGCACGATGCGCGGGTGCGGCGACCGGTGGGTGGGAGGTGCGACTGGCACACACGCTTGGGTGCTGGTTGCACGCGGCGGCCTGCGGCTGTCCTTGGACACTGGCGTGGTTGTGCGGGGTGGCGGACAGGCGGGCAGATGTCCGCTGGAACGGCGCGAGTCGACACACACACCGCACACAGACACAGACAGGCACGCAGGAAGAGGAAGGAGAGGAGAAGGGCGAACAGAAAGAACACGAAACACAGAGAGGTGCGGAGGGGAGTGGAGGGAGCGGGCGGTGCGGCAGGCGGGGGACGGCGGAGGCTGCCAGGCTGCCCTCCCCTCCCCCGCGTCAGGACCTGCCGCGGCGCGTGTCCGCACGTACCCGTGTGTCTGTGCGTGTGCCCGCGCCGCACCTCCGTGGAGGGTGCGGGGGCACACACACACACACGCACACAGACACACCGGCAGACAGACGGAGGGACAGGTGCGGGGCGGTGTGAGGACCGTGGCTGCGCGTGTGGGAGGGCCGCGCCACCGCGCAGAAGAAGAGGAGGAGGGGGAGGCGGCGGCAGCGGCGGTGTGGCGACGTGCGCCGTGATGGAGAGAGTGAGGGGCCGGCAGACCGGAGGCTGCTGGTGCAGGACGAGAGGGGCGGGAGGCGAAGAGGAGTCCCTCATTGCCGCGGCGGCGATGGGGAAAGGCAAAGCACCAAGGAAGTGGATGGGAGAGAAGAGGGTAATAGGATGTGGCGACACCACGGCGCTGCCGTCGCTGGAGCGTCGGGTGACGGGCTGGCAAGCACCGCTGCAGTGACGGCGAGCCGTGGGAGGGCCGTCGGCGTGCGCGTAGAGGAGGCCGTGGCGTGACAGGAAACACGAATTCCACGGCAAAGAGCCCGTGGGGGCACAACAGAGAAAGAGAGAACGTGGTATAGCACACACACACACACACACACACACACAGTACTGGGAGAGTGTGGCGTACACCACAGTGGCAGAGACGGAGAAGGAAGCGAACAGAGACGGAGAAGGAAGAGAACAGAGACGGAGAAGGGAGAGAACAGAGACTACAACAACAACAGTGCGGAAGGGAGAAGGAGGAGAAGGAGAAGGAGAAGAAGGAGGAGAAAGAAAGAGAGAGTACAGGCACGGAGTAGAAGTGACACAGGGAGAGAGGAGGAGGGGGATGGCGAAGAGTGGATGCGGATGTACGCGTGCGCGTGCGAGGGGAGACGGACAACGGCAGCGGTGACGACCATCACACGAGGGGTGCGGTGGGGCGGGTGTCGCTGTGACGGCACAACAAGAAGAACACGCGATAGAAAGTCAGAGAATGATAAGCACCAGAACGCACAGGATGACCACCGTGAGGAGGTCTACTAAAAGGCGAGGAGAAGGGGAAAATGAGGGAGTGTGCGGGGACAGCCGCCTGTGTGCGTGTGCGTGTGCCCGGTGTCTGTGCGTGTGTGCGTGGCCGGTACACGCCGTCCCGTGCCTGCTGGGATCCCCGGCGTCGCTTGAGAGCGGTCCGGGGCCGCGCACGCGGGGTGCGCCATCACACACACACACACACACACACACACACACACACACACACACGAGCACACACACGTGTCAGCTTGTCGAGCGCAAGCCGGTGCACAACAGGGGTGTGAAGCTACGAAACAAGAGTCAAGAGACGAATACTAGAGGAATACACACGCGCACGCAGAGGCACGCAGAGGCACGCAGATGCAGACACGCAGCGGTCAGTGCCGTTGATGGAGGGGCGACGCATGCGGAAGGATGCAGGGGTGCATGCGTGCGTGAGCACCGCAGCGACGGCGAGGGGGCGGGGAGGAGGCTGCAGCTGCGGCGCCCCGTGGGTGTGTTGAGGGGGGGGGGGGCTGTGCGAGCGAGCGCGTCGAGCTGCCGGCTACATGGAGAGAGCGGCCAGCGCTGCCGCCAGCGCCAATGCCAGCGCCGACGCACTGCGCACGCTCACGGCGCCGTTGCCGTGCGTGCCGCCACCGCCACCGCCGGACGTGTTCCCGCCGTGGCTGTGGCTGCTGCTGCTCGACTGCACGGGTGCGGGGGTCGGGTGAGCCGTTGTTGTTGTGGTGGTGGGTGCTGCAGTGGTGGTGGTCGTTGTGGTGGTGGTGGTGGTTGGCGCTGGCGTGTCGGTGCTTGGGTCGGCGGCGAAGTCAATGGCTGCCTTGACGTTCGCCTGGCAGACGTCCACGTACGGCGGGCACGTGATGTAGCCGCCGTCCTGGAAGGCGTCGCTGATGGTGGCGAGTGCGATGCGCTGGCCCGGCGTGCAGCTCACGTAGCCGCTGGTGTTGCCGTACACGTGGATGCTGTACGCC
>JAECZO010000150.1:20000-55687 GCA_019188245.1 Novymonas esmeraldas | reverse complement strand
GGGGGGGGGTGGGGGGGGGGGGGGGGGCACGGGCAGGGCGGCGCGCCTCGTTGGCCTCGTTCGGGGTCGACGCGCTTTTCTCTCGCCGTCCCTGGTGCCCCTGTCGCGCTTGGGGGGGGCTGTGCTTTCGCGGCTCTTTCGTTTCGAACCTGCGGTCGCGTTGCTGTTGTGTGGGCGGCCTACCCTGTGGGCGGGTGTTTTTTTTTTTTTTTTTGTGGGGGGTGAGGGGTTGGTGGGGTCGATGGCGAGAGGCCCACTGCGCCGCGTGGCTGCAGGTTGGGCTGGGAGACGAGAGGGCGACATTTTACGTGTGGTGCGTGCGTGCGTCGGCGGGGAAAAGCGCGGTTGGTGGTGGTGGTGGTGTCTGGGATTGTTGGTTTTTTTTTTTTTTTTCGTGTGTCCGTGGTTCAGTACGTGTCAAAACTCACCCTTCTTGCACACCTCGCTCAGGGGCTGCGACGCCGTTTTGCCGTACCGCTGCTTGCGCCAGAAGAGCGTGGCGTACGACGGTCCAGGCGTGTCCACCGGCTTGAACGGCATGCGGCCTACCATGCCGCTCACACTCATAAACCGGAAGGTGGAAAGACGGTCGCACTTGGGGCAGTGGTCTGTCCGTGTAATCAGCTTCCGGCTGAAGCTGTTCGACACGAGAAATTCGTAAGCGTAGCCACACTTGAGGCAGGAGAACACCGCCATGATTCGCAGCTGTGAGAGGGTGGTGCTCGAGGGGCAGGCGGTGTAGCGTGCTTGTAAACTCGCCTATCGACTGTGAGGTGCGTGATCAGCAAGGCGGCGAGAGGAACGTGAGAGGAAAGAGGACGGTGTAGACAAGCTGAGGTATGTCGAGGCGCGTGACGGAAACACAGCGGTGGCTTGGGTGAAAGTCACAAGGGGGTGTTGCACCTCCATGGCAGGTGTGAAAAGAAGGGTAGCGCACGACGAACGCCGGCGTGGGCCACGGCTACCACCCACTCACGGCGGTGCTGCAAGGAGGGAGAGCAACGGCAGTGGCGTGCACGATCATCTTGCTGTTCTTTACGAGTGTAGGCGATCGTACACCTAAGCAATGACCAGAAACCAAAACAAAAAAGAATCGAAACGCGTGCACACACACACACACACACACACACGCACATGCACAGGCACACGTACGTCAGCGATTAGCTGATATGCAGAAGGCTGTTTGCAAACCGCAAAAACGCGCTGTGGCTCCTGGTAGAAACAGCAAGGTCAGGCACCAAGCGAGACAAGTAAGTCGATGAGCACCACTCTCATCACCTCATAGCACAACGTTGCCCAGAACGACAGGGTCGATACAAGGCCGCCAGAGAAGAACGTAAAAAGATAGGTGCCACACACCGTGTCCACGAGAGTAGTCAATGAAGATCACACACACACACGCATTGGTGCAGCAACTCATGTACTGAGAAGCGCATCCTCTACAATGCAGGCGACACCACGTCACCGAACAGCGACCAGGTACCTCGCTCCCCGCGCTGGACACATCAACGTCCCACCTCTCGCGCACGCACCCGCAGTGCCTCCTGAAGGCTGGGGTACGAGAAAACAAAACAAAACAGAAGGACACAAAAAGCACCAGCGGCATCCACAGGATGCCACTGCTGCCGTCAGCGAGCGACGACCCGATGACGCTGCTGTCAATCATGGTCGAAAGCCGCTTGTCCAATTTGGTCTCCGGGCACGTGACACGCGTTGCTAGAGTCTATTACAAACGCGGCCTTCAGCGCCTCTGGTCTTTCCCGGATCAAACGGGTCCAATCGCCGTCAAAGATCTTGGTGAACCGGTGGGTCACCTTCTGCTTTCCAACGCCGACCGCATCCGTCCAGAGCTCGTTGTGCTCCTGCAAGCCGGCGATTTCCTTCTCCTGGGCCGCCAATACCTCCTTCAGCCGCTCGTTCTCTTTGCTGGCCTCCAGCGCATCGGCCAACTCGCCCTGTAGGTCCGCCATGTCTTGGTTCCGCTGCTCCAGCGCATCCACAGCCGCTCGCCCAGCAAGCTTGGAGGCCTCCAGCAGGCCTTGTACCTCCTCCAGGTTCCCGAGAAGTTGGTCGTAGTCCTCCTTCTTCTGCTCCAGCTCATCCAGTGCAGCTTCCAGATCCTCGCACAACTGTTGCCGCTCTTCCTCTGCAACCGCCAACTCCTCCCCGACCTTCTTCCCTGCCTCTTCTGCCTCCGACAGCTGTGCCCTCACCGCCGCCAGTTCGTCCTCCAGAACGCCATTTCGACGGTACTCGTCCTCCAAATCGCCTTCTAACCGTCGCAACGCGTCGGCTGTCTCGGCGTCCCTTGCAGCCGCTGCCGCGGTGAGCTGCTCCACCACGTCGCGCACGCGCTGCAGCTCGTCCGCGGTGGCGACGTAGAGCGGCTCCTCCGCGATCACGGCGGGGTCCACGGCGGCAGTGGCGGGGTCGGCGGCCTTGCGCTGCGCTGCACCGGCCTTACCGGCGCTGCCGCTGCCGTGCGCTGCGTCCGCTGCGCGTGCACCGTGCGGTGCGGCGGCGTCGGCTGCGGCCAGCACGGGGTCGCTCGCGCGCGCCTGCTGCGCATCGTGACGCCTCTGGCGGTGTGCGGCGAGCTCCTCGTCCTTCAGGGCAAGCTCCTCCGCCATCTTCTCCGCCTCGGCCTTGGCGGCCTCCAGCTCTGCGGCGAGGCGCTGCACCTCGTCAGCCATGCGGTCCGCCTCGTCCGCGGCCTGTTCGCCGGCGGCGTCCTTCGCCCTGTACTCGTCGATGGTGACGGCGTAGAGCGGCTCCGCGGCGATGGTTGCGGGGTCGATCGACTGGTGGGCGGCGTCGTGGCGCTGCTGCTGCTGCTGCGTCGACGCGGCGCCACGCGGGGTGGCACGTCCGGCGGGGGACCGGCTGCTTGCGCGTCCGCTGCTGGGCTCTGCACCGTCAGCGGCGGCCAGGTCGGGCTCTGCGGCGCGGGCCTGCTTGGCGTCGTGGCGCTTCTGGCGGAACGCCTCCAGCTCCTCGGCGAGCTGGTCCGCGACGTCGCGCACGCGCTGCAGCTCGTCCGCGGTGGCGACGTAGAGCGGCTCCTCCGCGATCACGGCGGGGTCCACGGCGGCAGTGGCGGGGTCGGCGGCCTTGCGCTGCGCTGCACCGGCCTTACCGGCGCTGTCGCTGCCGTGCGCTGCGTCCGCTGCGCGTGCACCGTGCGGTGCGGCGGCGTCGGCTGCGGCCAGCACGGGGTCGCTCGCGCGCGCCTGCTGCACGTCGTGACGCCTCTGGCGGTGTGCGGCGAGCTCCTCGTCCTTCAGGGCAAGCTCCTCCGCCATCTTCTCCGCCTCGGCCTTGGCGGCCTCCAGCTCTGCGGCGAGGCGCTGCACTTCGTCAGCCATGCGGTCCGCCTCGTCCGCGGCCTGCTCGCCGGCGGCGTCCTTCGCCCTGTACTCGTCGATGGTGACGGCGTAGAGCGGCTCCGCGGCGATGGTTGCGGGGTCGATCGACTGGTGGGCGGCGTCAGTCGAGTTCCGCGATGTGGCGCGCCGGGCCCCGTTGCGGTGTTCACCAGACTCTCTGGCGTCTGCAGAGGCTAGATCCGGCTCTGCGGCGCGGGCCTGCTTGGCGTCGTGGCGCTTTAGGCGGAACGCCGCCAGCTCGGACTCAGTCTCGTGAAGGTGACTCAGGAGAGTGGCTTCGTTGGCGGCGGCGGCACGGTTGCGTGCAGCAAGGTCAGTGGCGGCGGTGTTGGCGGCCTTGAGCTGCTCGTTGAGTTTCTCGAGCTCGCCGGCCAAATGGTCGTTCTCCGCTTCGAGGGCTTCGTTGAGCGCGCGTTCCTCTGCGACGGCGGCGACCGCTGTTTGATACTCGTGAGCGGTAGCGATGAAGAGGGGTTCCGCGGCAATCGTGTTGGGGGCGGGAGGGGCGGCGGTGTTGCTGCGTGGCGCAGTGGATGCGCTGCCTGCAAGCTTGGGGTCCTTGTCACGCGCCTGCTGCACGTCGTGACGCCTCTGGCGGTGTGCGGCGAGCTCCTCGTCCTTCAGGGCAAGCTCCTCCGCCATCTTCTCCGCCTCGGCCTTGGCGGCCTCCAGCTCCGCGGCGAGGCGCTGCACTTCGTCAGCCATGCGGTCCGCCTCGTCCGCGGCCTGTTCGCCGGCGGCGTCCTTCGCCCTGTACTCGTCGATGGTGACGGCGTAGAGCGGCTCCGCGGCGATGGTTGCGGGGTCGATCGGCTGGTGGGCGGCGTCAGTCGAGTTCCGCGATGGGGTGCGCCGGGCCCCGTTGCGGTGTTCACCAGACTCTCTGGCGTCTGCAGAGGCTAGATCCGGCTCTGCGGCGCGGGCCTGCTTGGCGTCGTAGCGCTTCTGGCGGAATTGCTCAAGTTCTGCCAAACTGGTGGAGAGACGGAGCTGCGCCTCAGAATTGGCCGCGTGAGCTTCTCTCAGAGCACCAGCCATCTGATGTTGAAGAAAGAAGAGTCGATCCTCGAGCTCTGTGGCGTACATATGTGTCGTCGTGGCGGCGGCGTACTGATCGAGGAGTCGAGACTGTATGGTACCGAGTTGGCTCTTCAGCTGGAACCGACTTGCTTTGGCGTCCACGAGAATCTGCTCAACCTCGTCCTTAGTCAGCACGCAGCCCTCCAACGCACTCTCCACGCTGACGGGGGAGATGATGGCGGAGAGGGGGATGTTGACGAGGACGGACGTCTTTGTGAAGGAGGTCACCTGGCCAGGACGCGCCGTGGTGTCCTTCGCGGACAGCTCGTCCTTGAGCATGGCGATCTTTGCGCGGCACGCCTTCATGCCGGCAATGGCGGCAGCGATGGCGTCGTTCTGCTCCTGGATGCGCTTGTCGTGCGCGAGGAGGTTGTATGCGTGCTGGTAGGCGAGCGCCGTGGTGACCCACGCGTGGAGGCTCGCCACCACCGGCGAGTCGCGCGTCGCCGCCTTGTGGTTCAGCTTGGGGTTCTGCTCCAGCGACTGCTGCAGGGCCTCCGCAGACGGGTACAGCTTCGCGAGGACGTCCGTCTTGGCGATCTCGTCGAGCGCAGCCGTCCGGCGGTACTCCAGCTGCACGTCCGCCCACTCGTAGAACTCCACCGCGGTGGGGTCGCACTTCGCCACGGCCCACACCGCCTTCAGCACCGCCACGGCGACAGGAGACGGGGCAGCCTGAGCGGTAACCTTGCGCAGAGACACCTCATCGATCGGCTCCAGATCTTCGCGTGCTTTGTCGAAGTGGCTACGCACACGCGAGACTCGGTCCTCGTTGCTTCGACGGATGGACGCCAGCCTCTCACGCGCGATGGCCAGCAGGTCCTGGTAGTTCTTCATGCGGCCGTTCTCGGCGTCCACCTCCTTGAGGAGGATGGTGCGCAGCGTGTTGACGTCCCCCGTGTGGAGGCCCCACTGCTGCACGGTGGCGGTGTACTCCTTGATCTCCCGCACCGTCCCGAGGGTCCACTGCCACGTCTTGGCTGCATGAAGGTAGTCATAGGCGACCACCTGACCGACAGTCAGGGGAGGTGCGGAGGGGTTGATGTTTTTTGAGAACGTCATGGCTGCGGTGTCGATAGGGGCGCGGTGTGTTTGTTGTCTACGTCGTGGCCCTCCGACAGGTGGGTGGCGGGCCGAATAGTTGAAAGTGGATCTCGACAATGAGTTATGTCCTAGAGTGAAGTGGTGAGTGTTGCAAAACACACACCGCGGTGCGTCCTGTGAAGCGGAGCGGTGTGCTACCGTGCTGGTTCTGGGGTCGTTCTGTGGAGGGAGGGTGAGGTGCACCAGGGCGGCTGTCAAATCGCCTGCTTCAGAGCTTGGAGCAGTGGCTGGAGGCTCAACGCGTTCTGTGTGCAACCGCTTACGTATCCAACTAGGAAGAAAAGAGCTGAAAAGGTGCTTTTTGCGTGGTAACGATGTGGAAGGCAGCGCGGAGTTCTTTCGATTCTTGCGAACGAAAAAAAAAAAAAAACGGTCCTTGCTGTAAGAGAAAACCAAGACGACAAAAAAAGAGAAGTCACCTCAACAACCTCTCACCCGAGAGACTCGTGCGAGTAAAGAAAGAAAGAAAGAAAAAAAAACTCGTGATGAGGTGAGGAGGGAAACAAAGTGGGGGCTTCACGGCGAAGCCGACACGCCAATAACTGAGAGAAGAAAAGACGCCGTTGGGCAACAACACACTCGGGGCCAGTCAGAGGGGGTTGTCTGGTGCCAAAGGACGATGTAGTTCGCAGGAGACACAAAGCGGTGACTGCGTTCCGGTAGAATGAGAACGAAGAACAACCTGAGGTGCGGAAGCAAAAAAAAGAAAAAGGAAGTAAAGAGAAGACTGTGCTATAGGCTGAGGCGTACTACGGTGGCAAGGGGCTGGTGGGAGGTGGCCGTTCGGTGAGGCATCCAATGGTGGGGGATGCAGCCATTGTGTGACGGAGATTTTTGAAGAAGGCGGATTGCAGCAGAGGAAAGGATAGAGCGGCATCGGGTGGCGAAATCTGCGGGATGCCGTTGTAGAGAAACATCGCCGATGCGGTTGACTTCGGTTGAGCGAAAGACTTGCATAGCTTCAAAGGGGCAGGTCTTCTGCCGCTTGATCGGCACTTTCCAGTCAGGACACTTCCCGGAAAGAGCGTGTGTGTATTGTCTTGCTGTCTCTGCTTTGGTGCATAGTTTTGTGCAGAGGGGGTGTAGCGACAGGGTGAGTTTACAAGAGTACTTCACTGGCAGCACGCTGCGCTCGCACTTGACGTCGCGAGGAGGTAAAAGGCGAGCTAGCGAGCACCGACCCATGCTGACTAGGTTGGGGCCACGGAGGTCGTCCACTGTAGATCTGCTGCACGTGACGACGCTCGAGGTGGTCAAGGCACTGAGTGGAGACGATGCGTTGGTGAGATGGAAAGCACCTTCCCGGGAGAAACGCCTGTACTTTCACGACGGCGGAGGTACAAGAGCATGAAATGCTGGGCTCAAGAGAAAAGCGACTTCTCAGCCCTCGTTTCTCCGTCGTCGCCCCCTTGCCGATTCCAACAGATGCGATAAAACTCTTGGAAAGGTGGTCAACGCCTCTTTCCCGATCGGTTCACTAAAACTCCAAGCGTATGCTATGGTTTTTTTTTTCTGTTTCCTCCCCGGGTCCCAAAGGAGGTGTGTCTGACTGCGATGTTGCCTCTGCTGGCTACTTTCAAGAGCGAAGCAGCCTCCCAAAAGACGAACAGCAACAACACTTAATTCCAGGGGAAGAGGCCAGTGCACAAGGGTGCGTGCGCAGCACGGCATCTGTTGAGGTGGAAAAAGTTGCTCGAGCCTACTTCATATCGTCAAAATCGCTGTGCCTAGCCCGCGTTTTCCACGAGTGGAGAGAGGGGCAGAGGCGCCTGTATCAATCGCATGCTACGCAATCCAGACGCTGACAAGGGCATGGATCGGCAGGTGCGGTGAGGGTTTGCCAACTTCTTTGGTGTTTTCAAAAGTCGGATGCGGCGCCGGCGACACTCCTCGAGGCATCCGCGTCTCTCTTCTGCGTTGTACTCTTCAGCATTACCGTGTCTGCTGCATAGCCACGTGAAGAAGAACAGTTACTCAGAGGCGATGGTGGGAGCAGGTGAGGGAGAGCAGGTGCTAGACAAGGCGAGTCACCCAACAA
The DNA here is from genome assembly GCA_019188245.1 of Novymonas esmeraldas. Classification (NCBI taxonomy): domain Eukaryota; phylum Euglenozoa; class Kinetoplastea; order Trypanosomatida; family Trypanosomatidae; genus Novymonas; species Novymonas esmeraldas. The sequence continues at coordinate 48,079 of JAECZO010000150.1, read as the reverse complement.
CGTGCGTCCTTTTTTTTTTGTACGGCAGCAAAAGGGAGAGGGGCCGTGTGAGCACAGGAACGACTCCTGGCTTGCCAACCGGCGTTGGCAAGAGACGCCTTTGAGCAGATGTTGTGGCACGTGTCCGACTGCACTTTCTTAAAAGGGGGGGGGGGAAGGAGGAAGAAAGTGGCCCTTGTGCTTTTAGCACTCTCTCCGCTATCCGGGTGGGGGGGGGGTTGGTGGAAGGGGGCTGCGAATCCGTGGCCCCTCTGTCATTTGTGGTTCTTTCTGCTCGATTTCGTTCCTTGGGAACGAAGCGCTGGCGACAACGGTCGGTGGCTCAGTGCGTGGGGTGCGCCGGACTGCTGCTCACTGTGTTATTTGCAGCCTTGTCTCGCTGTCCTCATGCCGCCACGCCTACTGCCACGCTCAGAGGGTTCTTGTACCACGGCGGCGGTGGAGCCGGCTGCTTTCTCGCGGTGCCTTTGGGTAAAGCTATTGAAATTTGCCAAGCCCTTGAGTGGAGAGATAGCTCGCGTAGGCTTAGGGCACAGCATCCAACTGGGTACTGTAAAAAAAAAAAAAAACAACAACAACACCCCAAAAACCACACACACACACACACACGCACACACGCACGCTCGATGGTCGTTGGCTTTGTGCGAGTCGTTCGCCCGTGTAGCTATTGCCCAAAGCGCTTTTCTTTCGACGCTCCCCCATTCCCTCTCGTCAACTGCGATAGCAGAATCTGGAGGCACGCATCTACAAATTGCGCTTCGCATCTGCACCAGCATCCACAAAGTGCGGTCTTCTCAGCTTTTACTCTTTGTGGGTGACTCAAGTCGTGTTCGACGGTTTTTTTTTTTTCTCCCATGAAGCGCGTGGTGAAAAATGGCGCGCCGGGTTCCCGGCAAGCCTACATGAACAAGAGCAAGTTCAACCCGGACCGATACAAACAGGAGAAAGACCGCGTATCGCGTGATGTCGAGTTTGGCATGGGTAGCCTCTGCTGCCGTCGGTGCTGCGAGATTATTCAGTGGAAGGTTGACTATGGCAAGTACGCGCCCCAGGAGCAGAGCCGAAAGTGCAACCTGTGCCATGAGAAGAAAGTGGTACACACCTGTCATCGCATCTGCCAGGGATGCGCCGAACGTGAGGCTTTGTGTGCAAAGTGCCAGAGACCCGCGGCCGCGCTTGCTGCCTCTCCAGAAACTGAGGGGTCCGATGTGGATCTCGATCAAGAGTCTGACGGAGGAGTTCCGAGCAGTCTGGCGAAGATCAAAGAGCCCAGCAAGTACGCCTTTGTCGACGTTCCCTCTGAGGAGGCGGAGCTGCACCGGCTTACTGGTCTCAACACGAGAGTCCTTCAGCAGAATATTCGGAGAAAACGAGAGGAGGAGCGTAGAGATGCGCTTGGCGCTCTGCGCGAGCGAGAGAGACGGACAGTGCTGCGAAAAGCCACCGTTCAGGCGGACTACTCTGACAGTGATGAGAGCTTGTGACCGATTGCTCCCCCGCTTGTCGTCGTGACACGCTCCCTCTACTGCAATTAATGAAGGAGAAAGCTACCGAGTAACGGTGTAGACCGCACATAAAGTCATCATCACTAAAGCAAAACTACAACAACAACAAAAACAACAAATAAAAACAAAAAAACAAAACAAACAAAAAAAGGACAATCAAGCACGCGCGTACCAAAGAAACTCTCCGTCATGGATGCCATCAATGGAGGAGAGATGTAGTGTTGCCCATGAGCAACGGATCACTGTACACAGAGGAGGCTGCTGTATCTTGTTCTCCTCTCCTCATTGGCGTGCGAGTCCCACAGCTATGTCTCTTCGAGCGCCACGCTGAGCACCGCTACTGATGAGCAATACGGGTGTGTCTGCTGCGTAGTCTACTGCTGTCATGCTGCTGCGTCGCTTCTACCAAGCTCTTTTTCCCTGCTTCCCACTTTCTCAGTCGTTCTGTAAATCAGTGGTGCGTAGCGATGCCCGCTACCAAAGGTGCAGGCGGGAGCGCTTCTCTCCTCTTTCAACTTATACTCCTCACATCGATCGGCTGGGCTGCCGCCTGGTGGATCACAACTCTGGGCATTCTTATTTTTAAAGCGCTGTACCTGCCTTTTCCACCAGCCGCTCTTCCAATGGAAATAGTTGCGTCCTTTCTGGTTCTCGTTGTCAACTGCCTGGGTGTTGTCGTCGGGATGCGCGGGAACAAGACAGAGAGCGCTCCAAGCACTGCCACCAGTGCCGGGCTTTTGGTGGTGGCTGCTGTAGGGGCCATTTACTACATGTGGCTCCAGACCTATGTGCTGATGCTGGACTTGGCATTCTCAGCGATTTATCTGGGGATCAATGTCGTGGCAGTTCTGCTCGGTCTATGGACAGCGCAAAATGCTGCGAGGTTAACCCGAGTGCCTGTCTTCAAGCTCGAGGTCGAGAAAGTAAAAGAAGACAAAAAGAAGCGATAGAGCACTCTCCATAGATCGCATGTCCTTTCCGACCGAACAGAAAAAAAAAAAAAACAAGCACACGCTCCCGCAGTGCTGCACCAAGCACCACTTTTTTTTTTTTTTTTTCAGCACACCAACGGCGACAGCATACGCGACGGGCCAGGTTGCTAGCGAGGCGTCCCTGATCTCCGTCTCTCTTTCCATGCGCACAGGTGGGGGAGCTAGGTGTCAAATAATGAAGGGAAGAGTAGAACAACCAGGTGCTATAGAGCTCGCATGCTGTACAAAAAAAAAAAAAAAAAAAAAAAAAAAAAAAGATAACAAAAAACTGCGCGCACACACAGCTTCACACACCCACGCCGAGGTCTAGGAAAACAAACCGTTTCCTAACTCCGCCCAGGCTCTCCGGTAGCGGGGAAGGGGAAGGGCGAATTGGCGGATGGGTGCCGACTTTCCCTCTTTTTTTTTTTTTTTTGCAGTGTTCTCGCGCCAGTTTTTGTTTGTTCACAAATTGCTCTCTTCTCCTCTTTCCGAACTCTATCCGAAAGCGAGCTGGTCAAATCCGCGCACATGCTTCGCAAACAGAGTCTTCTGTTTCTTTCAGCACAATGGCGGCCACATTCCGAACAGCTAAAGCAATGGATCGTATCGTCATCTAGTGACAGCAAAGCTCTTTCATTGGCCCGTGACTACGTGAGCAACCTCGACATTGGTGTTCTGCAAACCTTCGAGGACGGCTTGGAGCTCACGAGCCTCCTGCCCTCTATCAAGTATCCACTTGGGACACACGCGATGGCGAAGATTGCCTCACACCTCGAGGCTGTTGCCAGCGATCTTGGCCCAGCAGAGCTTCGCCAGCTTTCGACGAGCATGAGCGTATCCCCTGGTAGCTTGGGCTACTACGAAGCGGTGCTCGGCTCCCCTGGTGTAATGGCGGCACTTCGAAGTTGTTTGCAGCACGCCGACAACGCTGAGTTGATCAGTTTTGGCCGCCTCTTCTGGACGTCGCGCGCGCATGAGCTTCAGGGCGGAGGTGTGTTCGCGTCACACATGACTCGCACTGTTCTGAGTATGCTGGCGAGCCGCCTTCTCGCTCCTGACGACCCCTTCGCTTTCTTCGACTTTGTTGTAGCGGAGAGCGTACCGCTGGAGGAAAACGAGATGGAGGGGATTGTGAAGCAGCTGCAGCTCTCCACGGCGAAGTTACAAGGGGCAGCCCTCGTCGACTTGCTGGAAAAGATCGCGCGCCCCCGAAATTCACAACGCTACGCGGCGTGGGGCGCGTGCATCCAAAATGCGCTGCTGAAGGCCAATGCAGTGGACGATAGGAACTGCTTCAGCGTCTTTGTTGGACTTTTGCTCACGGGGGCAGCAGTCGAAGACTCTATATGTGATCGAATTTGTGTAGCGTGCAAAGATCTCAGCAGCTCGAAGGTGGTGCAGCTTCTCTCTGCGTGGCAGGACGCAGATGCTACTTCGAGGCCAAACTCGGCACCACTGGGACGGGTGCTGGTAGAGGTGCAGAAGCGTGTTCGCGTGGGGCTGACAGGGTCGCAGCCAGAGGCCTCGGCGGAGGAGTACTTGAGCTGGGTGCTGTGCCTGTCGTTCTTCTCAGCAGCAGAGGCCTCGGCGTTGCTGCGCGATGCCGCGGCAGCCGACAGGGTTCCTGTTGTTTTGTCTCCCAGTGAAGTCGCTCTCCTTTGTGACGCGTTGATTAGCACAGGCGCTGTGATTCCCTCTTTGCAGCCGAGGATCCGCCACGCTGCAGAGAAAACCTCTCTCAGCCAACGTGCGAGTGTGCATGCGCTGTATGTACTCAACTTGGGCGGGGAGAAGCCTCCATCAGGGCTTGTGAAGAAGGCTGTCGGCCAGGCGGGGACGCGCCTTTCAGCCTCTCGTTCAGCAAAAACCCGAGCTGGGGAGGAGTTGTCACCCAGAGACCGTGCGGTGCTGATTGCTGGTCTCTGTCTCGATGGAGACGAGGGGCAGTCTGCCACCCTGAAACGTGTGGTGAACTCTAAGGAGTTGTCGCACAGGGCCGCCATGTGTCTGCTTCGCCTCACACGCAAAGCTACCACAAACGCGAGCCGCTGGACCAGAAAAGTAGCACTCTCTCGGGCAATGCGATCTCTGCGCAGCTGCACCTCTGAGGAGCTTGGCGTTCTCCTCTCTACGCTTTCCGACCTTGGCGTTCGCGACGCTGCGGCGCTCCAGCGTATTTTTGAAGAGCTGAGTGGCAAGATGCAGCACGCCAGGGATGCCGTCGTGGCGGCGAAGGCAGCACGGGTCTTGAAGCTCACACCTCTTTTTGCGCAGTCGGGGCTGGCGGAGCGCCTGGGGGATCTGGCCGACATGTGTCTCGCTGACCTTGTGACTCTTTTGAGCTGTTGCACCGCAAAGCAGCGGTATGCTCTGTTGCATCAGCCGAGCGTTATGGCAGTGCTCAGACAGAAGCCTCAAGGGCGAAACACGACGCGGGAGCTCGTACTGCTGTTTACATTTCTCCCGTCATCAGAGGCTCGGAGGACCGAGGTGGTTTCTGAGCTGCAGAAAAGCGAGCCTCTCGCGCCCCAGTCCCTCTCGGCGGAGGACGCCATTGCAGCTGTAGAGGCTGTTGTCACGGATTCAGAGATTGTTCTCCTTAGCAGGGTCCTCGGGCGCGTCACCCTGGACTGGGATGAGTCACATTTGATGAGGCTTTTCCGGTGTGCCAGCAGGCATACCAAAGTTCCAAAGTCGTATTTTCGTCTTGCCGGGAGGTCCCTCCTCGCCGCCACTGCGCAGCAAAAGCTGAGTCTCGAAAACACAAACGCGTGGCTGACTCTCTATCTGGACAATCGGATCATCGACGAAGGCGTGGGAAAGAGTTTGGTGATGTCTCTTATGCGCAGAAACGCGCGCGGCACCTCGCCGTATCAGAAGCAGATCACCCGTGGCTCACTGTTTTACAGTGTGAGTTGCCCGAAGCAGGAGGCGAAGAGCACGAGAAGATTTGAGTTTCCAACGAGAACTGGCAGCATCTAGTGTGCCTGGAGACACAATGGCGCGCGACTACAACACCACCTCCCCCTCTTTTTTTTTTTTTTTACCGCGTCACCGCACTAGATTTGTGCATTCAAATCTCAGCAACGCAAATACGATAGATGTGGAAAGAAGCGTGTTTCGCGTTAGCCAATCTATGAAGGCCATGCGGGTGAGTGTCGAGGGCCTTGTAGTTGCACCGCCTCTCGTTCTGCAGCAGCGGATGACCGCCGCGTCGTCGTTGGCGTGTTTGCGTACCCACAATGAACACATTGAGCCACCATCGCGTCGGTGTGGCATCGGCTGTTCAGTGACAACGGCTCAGGTTGTGATGCGGAGGCCAGCTCGGACGCCAAAAAAAAAAAAAAAACAAGAAAACTCCTCGTGCGTATGTCCCCCTTCTATGAGGATCGATCCTCACTGGCTCGCTCCTCTTATTCCCCTCCTCCCACCTCTTCATTTTTTTTTTTTTTCAACGCACTGCGTCACCACATCAGAAAAGAGGAGAGGCTGCCGATCCCGGCGCAGCTCCTTGGATCGTTTTTGCGGCCGCTCTGCTGGGTTGGCTTCTCCGAGAGCGCACCGCGCACAGCTGGTACGATGCTGCGTGGTCGCAGCGGTTGCCTCAAGATGCGCGTCGACATGGCCGCGGCGGAGTTGCGGCGCCTTGTTCCGTTGCTGCCGACAAGCAAGGTAGCTAGTAGTGGTGCTTCACAATCCATAGCGTCGCTGATCGTGTCCACATCGTTTTCAGCCACGGCGGCGCGGTCAGCTGCAAATCACGCGCGTGATTGCCCAGTTCTCGCGAAAACACTGCCGCTGTCGCAAATTTCGAAGGAGCGCAGCTTCGTGGAGCGCCCATGTGTGACTTGTGTGAGGGAACGCGTGCACTACGTGTCGTCCGCATCGTTTTGCGATGACTTTGGTCGTCGGTGCGTTGGGACGGCCAACGCCCGCCCGCTTGAGGCCGCGGCTCTCCCCGCAGGCGTTCTGCAGGCGGTGGAGCGCAGCTACGGGTCCGTGAGTGCTTTGAATGACACCGTCGTCCTGCACGCAGCCGGTGCAATGGGGCCCGGTCGCTTGTGGATCGTGTACGCGCCTCCAAAGAGCACCGAAGCCCACGGCGCCATGCGCGTGCTGAGCCTTCCAGCGTGCAGGGTCCCTCTGGTGCACGGTCTTTGGCCCCTTGCCGTGATCGACATGACGGAGGGTCGCCTCTGCGGAGAGGTCGCGCGACGCTGGAACAACGACGACGAGGCCGCCGAGGAAGACAGTCCACCAAGCTGGAGCCGTGCGGGTCGGTCTCCGGCAGCGCTCGGTTCGGTCGCGACAGTGACACGGACAGCGCACCGGCAGCCGAGCATGGCACGCATAAGGCTCCCCGCGCTGCAAGGCGCGGTGGCAGAGGAGGCGATGCGTTCCATGAACTGGCAGTTTGTAGAGACGCAGCTCACCGCAGCCTTGGACTACTACAGCTCCCAGCAACGCACTCGGACCCAGGAAGAGCATCGAAAGAAGTGCGAACAGGTGGCGGCGGTACGTGCGATGGAGCAAGTGAAGGACAGCGGGGCTGTTCTCCGCGCAACAGATTCGGTGACAATCACTTCGTCAGGTACAGCCGGCGCGTCGTCGGCGGTGAGGAATGTGACCACACTGCCTGCCGCTTCGACGACTTCCAGCGCGTCACCAGACACCGGTAGCGCCGCGCACGGTGAGACCGGATCGCGCACGGCGGAGGCGACTGACGGTCACACGGAGGGGAGCGTGGGCTCGGCTGCCTCAGAAACGGGTCCTGCTGCGGACAGCGCAACCCCAGGCATCGCCGTGCCAACTGCAGCGGCTGCCGACACAACTGAGCCACGTTCCGTGCAGCAAGCAGATGGCACATGGGAGTATCACTACAACAACGGAGATGTGACGCGCGTCTACGCCAATGGCACAAAGGTGTTTCTAACAGAAAGCCTGACAACGACCGTTTTCACAAACGGCGACACCCTCTTCGAGTACCCGGACAAGACCACCATCCTTGACCGTGTTGACGGGGTGCGTGTGAAAACGTTCGCGGATGGTACGCGTAAGGAAGAGCGGCTCAGGTAGTGGACCGGCGGTGCAGCAATCGCTACACGCACCACAGCTACGAGGAACACAACACAACACAAACACACACACACACACATGCAAATGACAGAGGAACAGAAGAAGACAAGCCACAAGTGCGGGGAGGACGACATGGACAGGTACGCTTGGAGACTCGGAACGGGTGAAACACACAACTTCCCCCCCGTGCTGTGCTTCTTTCCTTCCCCGCCGTCCCCCCTCCAAAGCACCCTATCATCTACCCACGTGCTTGTGATCGGTCTTCTTCCCCCTCCCCCCTCCGAAGCTGTCGAGGTGCGCGTGTAGCCGGGGAGACGGAAGCGTCGGCGGACTGTGCTCCATGCGGCCGCTGGTGGATTGCTTCTCTGAGGCTTTTTTTTTTTTGTGTTTCGTCGTCGCGTTGAGGGCTCGGTAAGATGAGGGTTGGTTTCAGGGCTGATCGAGGGAGGTGTGCGTGCTGTTGAGTGCGGCCCTTCGGAGTGCAAAAAAAACAACAACCGACAAGCCCTCCTCTGTCTCACCAGAAAACAACAACAATAGTGAAGCACGCGTGCGCTCGCGTCGGTGGCGTTCCGCACTGCAGCGGCGCGCCTTTCCTTCCCTCCCCTTCCCTGTCACCGACGTCAGCAAGGGCCCTACTGAATCACCCACTTGCGGATCTGAGGGACAGTGCGCTCCTCTCTCTCTTTCTGTTTATGGGTGTGTGTATGTGCTCTCCGACACTCTCCCGCCACACACCACACAGAGGACGACATGAGTGCGCCGGAGACAGAGATTTGCCGTCACAGTACAAGAAAAGAGAGGAAGCAGATCTTGCGCTCTTCTTTCGAGTGCAACACGAAGGGGTGTGGACTGGGGGTGGGGGTGGGGCAGGGAGGAGTTGGACTGCTGCTCGCCTAACTCGCGAGGAGCGCGAGTTTCTCTCTCTTTTTTTTTTTTTTTAATCGGCTGACCGCTTCCGCATCGTTACTGGGAGCGTCTCATCGGCGACTGCTGTGCACGAGCCTCTTGTCTTTCCCATCGAGGCTGTTCTTCTGTTGCCTCTCTCTCCACTCCTTTCCTCCTCTTCGCTGCGTTGCTTGTCTTACCCGACGGTGCTGCACGACCCACCCTTTGTGCACCTTCGCGTGCGGATGGGAGGCCACTCGCTCTTCTGCCCATCCGATCACTCGCGCTCACATACGCTCTTTTTTCTTCCGTGTTCTTGGTGCATCCTTGTGCCAGCCAACGCATTGACGAGGCGGGGAGGGGTGTGTGACCGGTGCATTGTTTGCTTTTCGCTGTCGCGGCGTCGCCGTCCACCACATCTCCTCTTCAAAGCCGAGGGAGAGAGCCGGCGTGGCCGTTTCTCCACAGCGAGCCGGATGCTGTTCCACACACCGCTGCGACGCGGCGCATCGCTTGCGGCTCTGCGCTTCGGTCACCGCGGCGCCTGCGCCATTCCGCACCCGAAGAAGGCGCTCCGCGGTGGGGAAGACGCCTACGCGTTTCACCCGTACTGCATCGGCGTGGCGGACGGCGTCGGCGGCTACGCGTCGCATGGCATCGATCCAGCGGTCTACACGCGCAATGTCATGCGCTTCGCGCTTGAGTATGTGGAGAGAGAGGCAAACACCGCCAGGCGCGCCACGGCCCTCGAGGCGCTCAACTACGGCTACAGAAAAGCAAACGAGGCAAAGCAGCCGGGAGGCTGCCCAGTTGCCCTGGCAACGATTGTGGGGGACACGCATGCATCGCTGTTGAACCTGGGCGACTGTGGGTTAGTCATTGTGCGCCATGGGAAGCTGCTGTACCGTACCGAGATCCAGCAACACTCCTTCAACTGCCCCTATCAGTTGCCTGAGGACCCGCCAAGCGCTGGTGAGCAAGCGAAGATAGAGGTGCGGGCTGGTGATGTGTTCCTGTGCACTAGCGATGGCGTGCTGGACAACGTCGAGCTGGATCGCCTCCTCGACCACCTCGCCGAGGTGCCGGCGTTGGGGTGCCACAAGGTGGCGGAGGCGATTGGCCACGAGGCGTCGCGAAACGGCCAGGACCGTCGCTACTTCTCCCCATTTGCGCGACACGCCGAGCAGGCTGGGTACCGCTACACTGGCGGGAAGCTGGACGACATTACGGCGCTCGTCGCGCAGGTGACCGCCGACACGGAAGAGGGCGCCGCGAACTGCCCTTCTCTCATCACCACCTTGTTGAACCTGAACGCCTAGGATGCTCCTGCCTGCAAGAGGCGCGGGGGATGCCGAGCGGTGACGGGGGCGGAATGGGGACAGGAGGAGGTGATGGTAGTGGCGGCGGGAAATGACAGAGTTGGAGGGGAGATGGAGCGCACGGCAGTGTTCGTCGATGAGCCGTGCACCGCCTCGAAGGCAAGCGAGGCGAGGAAAGACGCCGGATGCCGCAGATGCTCTCGCCGTACGCCGTGGAGTCTTCAACGGTCTCCCCACTCTCTTTCTCGAGTGATTGCGTATGCGCGTGAGCGTGTGTGTGTGTGTGTATGTCTGTGTGTATGTGCGGGCCATGGTGTGTTTTCGTTTGAACTCTCACATTCACATTGCCGCACAAGCGCGACCTCGTCAGCGCTGCGCACGAACAAGAGTTGGTCAGGGAATCCGCCACGTCTCTCGCTGAAGTGCTGGAGGTCAAAGAACATGAAGGTGGAGGAGGACTCCGTGGCGACTGAGACACCCTGGCATCTTTTCCAACCGACTGCTCGCTTTTTTTTTTTTTAAATTCTTGCGCACACTCGTTCTCGGCCGCGCTGCTGCTCGTGCTCTCACGAGATATGCCGCTGCAAGAGAGTGAGAGAGAAAGAAAGGTGTTGCACGTCAGCGCTCCTATCATCTGCCGCAAACGGAGGACTTTGGAGAAGATGGGACGAACGCTCAGTGGAGCACTTTCAATCTCTGGTTGGTGCGTTGCAACGCAGGTCCTTCACTCCTTCACTTCCGCCGCACCGCATTTTCTTTCTCTTCCTCCGCCGGTGCTCGTGCTTAGTGAACACGTGCACACACACACACACACACACACACGCACACGCGTGTGTGACCAAAAAACAAACAAACAATCAACGCCGACCACCCAGCTCTCTACCCTGCTACACAGTGACACGCGTGTGAGACACTGTGTCCGCCACTGGTGGAGCTCCTTCTCCTTTGCAGCTGTCGATCTCGCGTGCGTGTCTGCTCATGGCGTCCAAGCTGCGCAGCGCCTTGAGCGCTTGTGATCGCTGCAAAACCTTCGCCGACCTCTCCAAGACGTTTGATGCAAAGGTCGCCGTGCTCCTCGAGAGCGCCTTGCAGACCCCGCTGGTGAAGGCACCCCGGGATCACACCACGCCGGATGAGTGCAGCCCTGTCGTGGCGGAGCTTCGCGATGCGTTGCTTTCCGACCTCGGCGCTCGCGCCGGGACGCCAGCTGAGGACGATGTGTGGTTTTTCGTCTACCGCGCTGTGAGTAATCTGGTGGAGCGGCAGCAGCGCAAGCGCTCGCGCGACCGCGATGCCGCGTCGTTGTCGGCGGTGGTCACCAACTGCTTCGTGCTGCTGTGCACCCGGGCGTTGCCGAAGCTCGACTGTATGACACTGCGGTGGGGGTTTCTGAAGAAGGAGCGTGCCGCGGTGGAGGCGAGTGATGCGTATGTGCACGCCAACGCGGCGGAGCGGCGCAAACTGCAGCTCAGCGCCGGCAGCGTCCTCTCCGTCTTCTCTGAAAGGGCACACAAGCACCACTTCACGTCCGTGTGGATGCTGTGCGTAGAGAACGCCAGTGAGGCCGCCTTGCATGTTCATCTTCTACACAGACTCGGGTCCGTTGTGCTGCCGCACCTGACGAACCCCCTTGTGTTGGCCGACTACCTCACTGGCTGCTTCAGCAGCGGCGGCATTGTCTCGATTCTGGCGCTGCAGGGCCTGCTTGTGCTCATGCTGGATCACGGCCTCGAGTACCCGAACTACTACGAGCAGCTCTACAGCCTCTTGACGGCAGATGTGTTCGCGTCACGACATCGGTATGAGCTTTTCCGGCTTTTGGATCTCTCCATGACGTCGCTCCGTGTGCCATCCTACATCGCCGCAAGCGTGATCAAGCGCGTGGCGCAGGTGTCGCTGATGGCACCGGCGCCGACACTCTACTTCACTCTTCCCTTTCTGCGGAAGCTTCTGCAGTCTCACCCAAACTGCCTCGCTCTTATCCACCGAAGCAGCCGCGAGGCTGTCATTCCAGACGACATGGCAGACGAAGATGCGGACGTCGCCGCGGCGCAGACAGCCAAGGCGCATGCGGTGCGCGACACCGCCGCTCTCTTCGATGGCCGTGACCCGTTTGACGACCGCGCGAAGCTGGCGCACACGCACGCGTTGAATTCAACACTGTGGGAGCTCACGGCGCTGGAGCGGCACTTCATGCCGGTGGTGCCACTCATGGTGTCCGCGTTTTCCAGCACCGCGGAAGACAAGACGCCGCTGCGTTATGAAAAGAGCTACGGTAGACTTTTTGCGGCCGAGGTGACGCGCCCCATCGACAGCGACCACCTGCCCACGATTGCGTACGAGGTGCCGTCGGAGAAGAACCCCACGGATCTCTTGTCCTTTTAAGCTGCGGTGCACGGCGAAGGGGATTGGGGGAGGGTGGTGGTGGTGGCAGGTGGCAGGTGGTGGCACGACCTGGATGGACCTCTGTGGCAGGGGTAGTTTTCGAATGGTACACACACCTCTCCCCGGGGAACGACGCGCCTCTGCTACGTGGACGCGGACCCTGTGTGCACAACACGTGCACCGGCGACGACTCGCGGTAGCCATCACACACACAAAGCGCAATGCACATGCACGTGCATCTACTCGGTTAATCGTACTACTAACACGTCAACACGTCATGTGCGAAGAGAAATAGATGCAAAGGGGAATCGATTCTGCGTCGTTGGCCGCCAACCGTGCGTGAAGGTTAGGTGGCGCGCGTCCGCTTTGCCCACGGCAGTTAGCGATCGGTGCCGCATCTTCTCACCTCGGGTACGTGCGTCATTGACGCATGCATGGGCTGTGCGCATTGTATTTTTTTTTTTTATCAGATGATACTCTCTCTCTCGCGCGCTTGCTGCGCCAACCGCTCGAAAAGCAACAGCCACTACGCTCTTTCTCTGCGCCTCTTTTCTTCTCATCCTTTGTTTCACGGCGATGCTCGCGGGCCTGACGTGTCTGGACGCACGCGTGTGTGTATGTGTGGCGGGGGGGGGGGGGTCACTCCTGTGTGGGTAACGCGGGGACTCGGTGTTGCAGGCGCACAGCACACTGCATTGCGCCGTGGCGAATCCCCTCTCCATTACTCACTCGACTACTGTTGGTGTACGTTACACACACACACACTCTCTCTCTCCGATACGTACACGCACAGACAAAGACGAGCATCTGAAGAGGCGGACAATACGCTCTCGACCGCACAAGGTAAACGGGCAGGTGCGCGTCGCAAGGCAGCGTCGGACGGAGAACCACCGGCTTGTCACTTCTGAGCGCACCGACTTCGTCGTCGTGAGGCGCAAGCGAGTAAAGAGGACTGGTGTTGCGGCCTGTGGAGACGAGGAAAGCAAACAACAACAACAAAAAAAAAACGTGGCGAGGGTACGGCGCCTTCAGCTGCCGCCGATGCTACGACGTCACGCTTACGCTGTGCTACGGCCAGCGTCTCGCGCCGCGACCGCCTTCGGTGTGAGGCAGGTGAGTCGCACCCCTGCGCTTCATCGGTCTGGCGCTGCCGGCGCGTTGTCTCCGCCCGCCTGGATTGAACAGCTCCGGCAGGACGCAAAGAGTAGTGAGAAGTCCATCTCGTACGACATCAAAGTGTACGATGAGCTCTCCTGGAGGCGGAAGCGCTTTACCTTTGATAAGGAGCTGTGGGATCCGGTGCGGATGAGCAGCATCCTGCGCAATCGGCTGTGCCTGGGTAGCGAGGGTACCGAGTACACGGTCATCGGGGAGGCCTTCGTCTTTCCCGACCGCGAGGATTCGCCGATCGTGAATGAGCCGCACCGCACCTGCACTCTTTTGTGGGACCACAACAGCCCCACCGACAAGGTCATGATCCAACTCTCCGAGCACTTCCCTCCCCTGCTGTGGCACACGGTCAAGCCGACGTTGGGGGCCTTAAAGAAGGTCTTCTCCGAGTTCCTCGATGTGGATGCGGAGCACATGAAGAAGTACCTCCCTTATTACGAGGAGCTGCAAAATCGCATCGAGACTCAGATGGACGAGAAGCTGACTGGCACCTTGAGTCCGTCGCACATGAAGAACAGGTTCATCGAGGATATGCGCAAGCGCGACCCGCGGTCGGTCGAGTTGGACTACCCGCACGAGCACAACATCTTCCTCGGACTCACCTCGCACTTTCGTGTGACGGAGGATCGGCTGATGAAGGCGAACCCGTTTGTCTTTGGGTGGCCATTGCTGCTGAGCGACGGTAACCATCATCTTGAAGACACCCCGCTCCGCATGGCCGCCTTCCGCACCGTCTACTCCAAGTCGCTGCTCATGTTTCACACCCGGCTCGATCTTCAGGTCGACCACCGCCAGACTCACCTCCCCGGTGACAATGTGGAGGACATTCTGCTTGAGATGCCCGTCTTCTGCACCGTGAACTACCCCACCAACACCCGACTCTCCGGTGGGCGTCCGCTCGTGCAGCGGTTTAACGCTGTGATGGGCACGTCGTACCCGTTGGACATGCCAGTCGACGTGCTGGCCACATTCGCCCGCGACAGCGTTGTCAAGGGAGAGCTGGAGCTGCTCGAGGAGCTGAAGTTCCTGACAGCGGCGTCTCAGAAGGCCCCAGAGCTGGAGCGCGTCTTCCGCGTGTCGGAGGACCAGCTGAGCTCGAACAAGATCATTGGCCAGCTCGCCTACACAATCGTGTACCTCGCCCTGGTGAACTACCCCAAGTTTGCCGAGGATGTCTTCAAGGTCTACTGGCGGCACCCGAGCGACCTCGTCCGCGTCGCGTGCGCGAAGGGGGCCCACATTGCGGAGCGGCAGGATCTGGTGGAGCAGCTTGTCCAAGCGGAGCCGGAGGGGCGATGCAAGGCGATGCTTACCGCCACGATGCACCTAAGCACCGACAGCCAGCCCTCCGCGTCGGCGTGAGCGAGGAGGAACACGGTGTTGAGAGGACGGCTGCCCTACGCAGACGGGCAGCGGTGGTGGGCTGGTCGCATCGCCTTTCCCCTCCGCTGCAGCCGGGCTGGTGACTCGCCGTGTCTTTCGTGTGTTGTTGTGGCTGCCTTCTCTCTTCAGTGCCTCACACGTTTACGCCCCCTCCTCCAGTCACCCGTCAAGGCGAGGGTGTGTGTGTGCGTGCGTGTGTGTGTGTGTGTGTGTGTGTGTGTTGGGGGCAGTGCTGGGGGCGGGGCGGATACTCACAGTCGCCGAGCATTTGTGTAAGAGAGTCGTCTTTGCTTTCGCATCGCGACGGTCTCAACAAGCACACTTCTCTCACTCTCTCTTCGTTTCACCCCTCCTCTGTGGAGATGCACTGGAGGACACGGCGGAGCGAGTAAGCACGTCAGAAAGAGAGAGAGACAGGAGGAGGAGGAGGAACTGTGTGGGCCGATCTTTTTGCCGTTCTCAGCGTGGCGGCGCACAACGCGGTGCGTGTCTTGTGCCACTCACACTCGCGGTACCGCCTCACAGCTATGTGCGCGCCTTCCCTCCGCGCTCCCATACGGAAGGAAACCAAAAAAAAAAGGCACAACCACACACACACACACACACACGTCTCTCTGTACCACTCCTCTCTTTCCCTTCGGCGAATGGGCACCAACGGTGGCTCGCTGTCCTTTGCGTCTTTCTGCCTCGCCATTCCGTCGCTACCACCGCTCTGGGGTTCGCGCGCACCCACTCACCCACACTCTCATACACACACACACACGCGCGCATCTCTCTCTTTCTTTTCCACGCACAACGACAGCTATTCGTCGCCTGCTCCATCGCTGTGCGTGGCTCCTCTGGCAGCGAGTTTTCTTCTGTTCAAGCTATCTGACTGCATCCTCTCTCTGTGTGGAGGGACGTGACGGTGCCACACGCCGGTGGTGTGGGCCTCTTCACACTCGGAGTGCGTGACGAACGCCTCAGCGAAGGTCTAACGTGGAAGAGCACGGCGCCGAGGTCGCCGCCGCGGCCGATTCGCACCCACCCTCCCTTCGCCCTTCCTCCGCCATCGTCTCTTCTTCTCATCCATCCTCACCCTGTCAAGGCTTCCACCCCCACCCTCCCCCCTCCTCCTCCTCCGCTGCACTGTGTCACCACTGTCACTGTCCCACGCTTCACGTACCGGTGACGCCTCTCCCCCAACCTCTTACTTTCTCTCTCCTTCCACCTCCCCCAACCCTGTGGGGGCTCTGTGTGTTGTTCTTCGCCTCTCTCTCACTCTCCTCCCCCCCCGTCTTCCCACACACCCACCTACCCACACTCACACACTCTCGCGCGTCTGTGCGCCCCTGCGACTTCGCTGCGACTTGAACCACACTCTCCACTTTCCCCCCTTTTTTTTTGTCTTTCTCCCCTTTCCTGTTCTCTTTCACCACACACAAGCGCCGACTCGCTTCGCTTCGCTTCTCGCCCCAGTGCGCACCACCACCACCACCACCCTCGCTGTCACTGCCTCCCCGTACTCTCTCGGGTCGCACGTGTCCCCAGTCTTCGAACACCACCGTTCTTATTTGTTTTTTTTTTTTTTTTTGCCATCGAACAGCTGTTTCCCTTGCCTCTTCTTCCTTCCTGCTCGCCGATCCTTGGCGCGCTCTGCACGTTCTCTTCTGCTACCCTCGTTTTTTTTTTCTTTTTTCTTTTTTTTTTTTGCCCCTCTCCCCTCCTGTTTGCTTCCCCCTTCGCATCTCTGTACCGTAGGTCTGCACACGCGCTTCACAAGGTAGACACGCCGGCAGGCAGGTGCGCCTCTCCGACGCCGCGCCGACGCACAGCGCCTGGATCACAAGGAGAAGGTGAGTCGAGGGAACTGATAGATACACCGAGAGAGAGAGAGAGAGCGAAAGAGGCAAGCACACACACGAGCATACACAGACATACACACACACACACACTCACACGCGCACACTGACAAACGCGGGAGGATACGCGAGTGTGAGGTCGTGTTGGCGGCAGTACCTCCACGCTCCCCGCTCCACCTGGATGATACAGCGCAGTGCTACTTTACTCCCTTCCCATCGCTCTCGTACCACTCCCCGTGTCTGCCGCCGCCTCGTCGCCGCTCCTCTTTTCTCCGCTTCGCCTTCACCAACATCTACACCACCGCGGCTAGTGCACCCTGACCTCCGTCAGTGAGGCGGATTCGCCTGTGCAGGCAGTCGCACTCCGGGCACACGCAAGTCACCATCACCGCGACGTACTCGGGGGTGGTGGTGGGAGGGCTGCAAGTGTCAGCGCACGCCTGCTTGTCTTCTCTTCTCTGGCAGTTTTTTTTTTTTTTTTTTGTCCCAAAGCCACTTTTTCCACACGTAAAAACACACACACACACACACACACACACACACGAGTGGCGTACTCGCCCCTGCCCTCCCCAGCACTCTCTCGTGCGCCGTGAACTGGGCGGGAGAGGACGACAGGCGAGAGACGAAAACACAACTCCGGAGGGCGAAGAGAATCAGGCGCGGTGGGGAGACGAGGGAAAGAGGGAGTGAGAGACGTGTGTGTGTGTGTGTGTGTGTGACGGAGTCGTGTCGTGGCGACAACCATGACCTACGTGAGACCGCCGCACACGTCGTATGACTGGAATGCTGGCGTGCGAACGCGCGTGCAGCGTTCGTGTCAGGCGCCGTTCTTTAGTGTGTTTCGTGAGGAGAACACGCGACAGGCGGCGGCGGTGTACGAGGGACGCATGAACAGCACCGACGCCGCTGCCGCCGCCGCCGCCTGCCCAGCAGTCCTCGATGACGGGCGGCAACTCGTGTACTTCCCGGGCAGAAATGCGGCGCTGCTGCGGCCCACCGCGGCGACCGCGACCGCTGAAACGCCCCCCGAGACCGTCACGCTGGTTGGCGCCACCGGCACGGTCGGCAAGTTTGTGGCGGAGCAGTACTTGCGTCGTGGTATCAGTGTCACGGTTCTGGTGAGAGACATGGAGAAGGCCAGAGCGCTCTTTGTGCCCATCGCGGACGGGGAGCGGGAGCGGAGCAGGTCGGCGGCGATGGGGTACGTGCAGCTCGGCGCAGCGGCAGAGCGGCCTACGCTGGCGGCCTACAGCGACTACCGCGACGCGCAGCGGGAGGGGCGGCAGGTGCTGCGGTACGAGTTTCACACGACGGGCGGGGCCAACGGTGCCGGTGCTGGGAAGCTGACTGCCGGCGGTGGCCAGCGAGTCGTGCTCGAGCTCGTTGAGGGTGACGTAGGGTCGTCGCAGGATCTTGAGTTCTCGATGCGCCACTCCAGCGCTGTCTTCTACCTCGCTGCCGCGCTGGAGGAGGCGTCTGGGCCGGCGCTGCGGGCGGACGGCCGCCCAGCGTCGGCGACGGTGTGGTGGAACCCTGGATCGTGGCTGGGTAGCAGCCGGCGCTTTGGCGGCTTCCTTCACGCCTTCGACGCGTGCCGCCGTGTCGATGCCCACTTCGTCGCCCTGACGCCGTTGTGGGTGCATGGGTCGCGTCTTTCGCCGTTGTACTGGTACCGCCGGCTCGTGACGCACCCGCTCGGCTACTGCAAGGCCGTGGAGCTGCAAGAGCAGACACTGCTGAGTCAGCGCGGCCGTCCGGGCGCGCGGTGCTGTTTTGGGATGGACGAGTTAGAGGAGCAGCAACCCGGTGGGGACTGGAGCTACTGGTGGCGCATCTGGTTCTCCACGGAGCTGCCCGACGACTTCCCGATCAAGTCGCGCAGTCCGGTGCGCTTCTCGCTCTTTAGGCTCTCTGACATCGTGTACCCGAGCTTCAATGAGCGCATGGTGGCGGCCAAGAACAACCGCGTCGACGACGGCTTGCACATCAAGCCCGTCCAACAAGGCGACCTCGATGCGCGGCTCCTGGCCAACGTGCTGGTGAAGGCCATTGGGCTCTGCAACTCTGTGGTGGAGAGCCGCGTTGACATCGGCGGACGCCTGCGCGACGGCACTGACATGCGAGACGCCGGCGCTGTCTTCGACCTGTTCGAGCAGTTTCGCAACGAGTAGGCGTTGACGGCACGGATGCAACCGCCATGCAGAGCCTCTGGAGATAGGGGGACAGGGAAGGGTGAGAAGGGTGGGAACGAGAGCACCAAGGCGCGGTGCTGTGCAGGTGGCACTGCTGTGCGGCGCGGTGCAGCGTCCTCTTGCGGCGTGGTGTGTGTCGTACCGCGTTGTCCCACTCTTTTTTTTTTGGCTTGTCCAACTCTACTCTGTACAACGTGTGGGATAGAGAGAGAGGGAGGGAGAAGCGTGAGTGGGTACGCGAGTGTACGTCTGCCTCTGTGTGTCCGCCTCTGCGCGTGAGAGGGTCGTGGGTGCTGCAAGCTCGTTCTCTTTTTTTTTTTTTGTTGTGTGTGTGCGCGTGGTACGATACAGTGTGGTGCGGCGAGGAGGGCGAGAGGCTGCAACTCTTTGGCACACACACACACACACACACAGACACACAGACAGACGTACATTCGCTGCTTTCCCCCCCTTCTTTCCCTTTCCCCGCTTCTTTCACGGCGCCATCTCTCTTTTTTTTTTTTTTTGCAGAACTTTGTGTCTGTGTGTGTGTGGCGGAAGGGGGGGGGAAGAGGTGAAGTGAGAGAGAGAGGTGCTGTGGTTGTGTCGGAGAGCCACAGGAGGTGTGCGAGGGCAATCTGTTGCCGGACTCATCTTCGCGTGTGGCTTCCAGGGCAGCTGTCTGCGTCGTCGCGCCACAGTATGGCTTCGCCTCCTCACCTCGTCGCGTCGGCTGGCAAGTCGACACCCGTCTCTGCTTCTCTGCCTCTCGCGCTTTCCACCTCTGTTGGTGGCGTGAAAGACGGCTGTCAAGGTGCCTGTGCTCCGTCGTCGTCTCCTCGCGTTCACGCCGCGACGTCGTCCGTGAAGCACGCATGTGTGCCTCGACGGGACTCCTTGATGCCTGCAAGGCAGGGGACGCCACTTCCTCCTTCTCTCCCGCCTTCTGGTCTTCAGCTAGTCACACAAACACACGAACACACAATTATACACACACACACACACGTCTCATCGCCTGCGACACTCTCCACGCGCTGAGGTACCGAGTGCACCGGCTGCTGCAGCTCATCATGGACTCGGCCGCGTTCAGGCGGCATCATCGCTACGACGATGAGGCGAACAGCACGGCGTACGTGGACAACGACCCGTTCTACATCCCACCGTCAGAGGATCCCACCGCGGTGAACTCGTTCCGGTCTGATGGCAGGACCTACAACTCTCACCGCTCCGCTCGTGGCGGCGGCGGCCGCGGTGCCGGGGACCGGACAGGCCGCGATTTGATGTCGATGCAGCGGGTCTTCGACATGACTGCGGCGCTGCAGAAGGAGCAGGAGGATCAGGAGGCGCGCGAGAAGGGCGACAGCGCCGGTGTGGCAGAGCGGATGCGCGACGTGCGCAATGCGCGGTGGGAGGCTGTGAAGGAGCGCATGAGTCTCCGTGCCGCGTCGCTGCGCAGCGTGCGCGCGTATGACAGCGACTGTGACAGTGAGGAGGACGAAGAGGATGAGGAGGAGACGGCGTCGATGGAGATGAAGTCCGTGCGGACGACGCGGTTAACGGCACTGGACGCGCTTGCGCCATCGCTGTCGGAGGAGCGTGCCATTCGACGCGGTGCCTTCCACGCCGTCGAGACGATGCCGCAGCGGTTCAGCCACTTTGTATACAACTGGTTCATGTTCTTCGTGTACGCCTTCTCAGCCACCGCACTGCCGGGCATGGATATCCGCAAAGGGTCTGACCGGCGCGAGTACTTTGACCACCGTGCCCACTCCTGAGGCGGCGACTCGGGGCGGGTGTGTGTGTGTGTGTGTGTGTGTGTGTGGAGGGTGCGCTGAGGACCTCCTCACTCTCCGTCTCCCCCATATACACATCTCCCCTCTCCCTTGTTTTTTGTTGTTGCTCTCTTTCTTCCGCTCCTCCTCCTCCCCCCCTTCTCACTCCGCTGTTTGCTCGTGTTGATTCTCGCTCCGCCGTGCTTCTTCGTGAGCATGGATGTGTCTGCTGCGCTGATGTTGCTCTTCGCCGGCACTTGGTCTCCTTCCGTCGTTGTTGTGTGGCGGCGGCGGCAGCGTTTCTCTGTCAAGTATGCCTGGATGAGGTGCGTAGCACACAACTCATCCAGTGCGCTTGTACGTGGCTGCTCAAGGCGTTGGCGCTTCTTTGTGTGTATGTGTGCGTGTGTGTGTGAGCGTGGAGGCGTGTGCTGTGCCGAGTATGCTTGGCTGTGCCTCTCCTGTCTATGTCACCTCCAGCGTTTTTTTTTTTTTTTTTTTTGTGGGATCTGTCGGAGTTGTCACGTATGAAGGTAGAGGGGCAATACAGAGCAGCTGTGTGTTGCAACTCACCCCTCCCTTCTCCTCAACGGCCGCTCGACTGAACGAAGTAAGCCACTCCTTACCACAGGTGGGTCGTTTCAACTTGCACGTACTCCCTCCTCACTCCACACACCTCTTCCACCTGCTCTACCTTCATCGACCAAGTCGGCACATTCCTCTCTGGTGTCCTCCCCTTTCCCCCCTCTCTTGTTTCCCCTCCCCATTCCTATTGTTCATTGAGTGTGTATGTGTATGTGTATGTGTATGTGTATGTGTATGTGTATGTGTGTGTGTGTGTGTGTGTGTGTGGGCGAGAGGGAGCGAGTAGAGTGAGACCGCAGCCCTTGGCTCCACGCCTCGGGGGCACCGGCGTGTGTGTGTGTGTGTGCGGCTACACCTCTTTTCTCTCTCAACAACAGAGCCAACGTTCCAGTGCCACCGTCACAGGCTCTACCCTTTCTGTTGCCCGACTGTCGAGCACTTCTCCTGCGCCTCATCCCACCCCCTTTCCCTCTTCCTCTCTACCAAAGGTGGCTTGGGGAGGGGAGAGTGGCGCGGCGCAAGCCATGGGCGGGTCAATTGTTGCCACCCCACACAACGGAGCTGATAACAACGACTGCTCTCCTGCGCCGCATCTCCCAGTCTTCGCTGACTCCCCTCTCGGTGTCTCTCTCTCATCTCCGGCAGAGCTCATCCTCGGCTCCCTCGCCGTGCCCCCCCCTGCAGCGACATCTTTCGTTTTTCTCCCTCTCCCGTGCTGAGAAAGGGAAAGCGGCAATGGCGTCCTACTCTGTGCTGGTCCCTCTTTTGCATGCGATCATGCCTCGCTCCAACTCTTTCCCTCTGTTATGTCCCCCCTCCCTCTTCTCTCCTTCGCCCTCCCTCCCTCTGCACGAACTCCGCTCCAACACCACCACATATGGCGGCTCACCACCTCGCCGCGTGTCATAACGTACTCTTCCACATCTTATCTTTCCCTGCTTTTCTTTCTCCGACAGTGGCGCCGAACACCTCTGGCCTGTCTGTGCACATCCACACACACACACACACAAACACATACGCTAGCCACATACAGCGTCCGTCGACTCTGGCCTCTCCCTCTCCCGCGCCTCGCTAGACGTCATCGTTGAGCACCGTCTCCTTTTTTAAATTTTTCTTCGCTATCTCGACTCCTTGCCCTTCGGCGTTCTCCGCCATCCATACGTCCCGTGACACGTATCTGTGCACGAGGCGCATCCGTTACTTCTCTACGTTGTTTTGCCTCTTCGGTTGTCTGTTCTGATTTGTTCCTGTGTATTGTGGCTCTGCCGTGGCGCCGAACTTTGAAACTGTCTGTCTCTCCTCATCCTCACTCCGAGGTCGTCTCACTGGTCCATCCAACAGCCTTCCGCTTTGCAGACCCTCCCCCGACTTGGGCTAGTTACGCTGTCCTCTCCTCTCCACCCCCGTTTCTCCTTTCGCTTCCCCCTTCCCTGTGCACCTGCTCCTCTCCCCCCTTCACCTCGCAAGCGAGGGAGAGCGGAGTACACACACACACACACACACAAGCGCACACGAGCTGAGCCGTAGCTATAGTGACAGCGTATTTACACCCACCTCGACCTACGCTCCGTTCACAAACGTGTCCGCGACATCCCGTGTCGCAAGGAGTCACTGTCGCGGTCTGTGACTGACGCTTTGCTTTCTCCTTCCGCCACCACCGTTGTTGGGTGCGCATCCTTCTCCCGTCTCTCGCTCTCTCTATTTCTCTTTCTCACCCGACGGCTGCCGACGTCACTTTTTTCTTTTGTCGTCTTTCTCGCTCTTCTCCTTTTTGTTTTTGTTTTTGTTTCCGGCCCTCCGCTTGGGAGGAACGCAGGCACGAGTTGCAGTGCTTCATCAACGGACGTCTGCACAGAGAGAAGCGGTCCTCCACAGTCCTGCCCGCTCTCCCCATCCTCCGATCTTTCACCAGCCTCGCTCTTTTTGACCACTTTGCATAACTCTTCAAAAACAAAAAAAAAAAAGGAAGATAACTGTGACTGTCAGGGAGGGCATTTCCCTGTCTCTCTCTTTTTCTTTTTTTGTTTTTGTTTCGCGGTTTCTCGTGTCGTGTATCTGTTTCTCGCCTTCAGTTTCTTTTTTCTGTTTGCTCCTCCTCTCCTCTCCTCTTTTCACTGTCCCCCCACTCCACTCTACTCCACTCCACTCCACTCCACTCCTACTTCCCTCAGCCAAGTGTTGGTAGAGCACGCCGCCGCCTCAGACGAAGGAGTAGCGTCACCGGTGCACCGCTCAAGACGGAGGTCGCCGGCGCTGCACGAGGTCCCACAGCGACAGCAGTCTTCTCAGCCGCTGAGCCGAGTGCAGCACAGAGAGTGTGTGGGGTGAAACAAAAAAGAAGAAGGAAAAGAAGGGGGGAGAGGGAGGACGCGAGACGGAACCGGTTCTCTATTCTTTTCTTTTTTTACGTTCGGAAGCACGACGGCAGGTGCCCCCCTCTCTTTCCTTCCTCCAATCGCCGCACATCTGCTGACGGCAAGAGAGGGAGAGCCAGACGGCTCCGAGGTAGCATTAGACGCTCCGTCTACCTCTTCTCCTTACTCACTCTTTTTTTTTTCTGTTGAGTGCGACTGCGTTTCGACGTGAGGAAAATCAAAGAACGCGCACGAGAACACCCCCCCCCCCCTGCGGCAATCGTTGGTGCCGTTCTCATTTTCTTTTTGTTTTCTTCACGTTGTCCTCCCCCCTCCCTTAGTGTCGATCGAAGTAGCACAGCGCTGGGCCTCCACCGCAGACGAGGCTGCCAGTCTCTGCCCCCCCAACCTCTCCCTTCGCCGTCGTCCTTCCAGCTGACTATCGACGTGTGCAAGAGCGAGGCTGCGGTATAGGTCGCTGTGTCCCGCGTTGTTGCCCTGGGCGAGGCCGTGCAGCGAGTGCCCCCCTCCCCTCCCCCCCTTCTCCCCCCTCCTCTCTCAGCCCTGCCGCACTACACTGTCCTTTTTTTTTTTTTTTCGTGCTAGTCCTTGGGACGCCTCGCACTGTTCCCTTCCGCACCATCTTTCTTGCCCCAGTGCTCCTCTACCTCTTTTTTTTTTGTTTTCCCCTTTTTGCGTGTGTGTCTGTGTGTTTTCTCTCAGCTGTTTTTTTTTTGTTGTTGTTGTTGTGTGTGCTTCTTCATTGACGTCGTTCTTCTCTTCCTGTTTCTTCTCATTGCCGTGCCGTGCGTATTAGCTGGAGTGGGTGTTTGCTTGTGTGTTCCTCCCCCCCCCCTCCTCTCCCACCCTTCGCGTGGGGCGCCTCTGTCAGGCGGGTGAGGTCTGCTTTGCTGTGAACAGAATTTAGAAGCTCCTTTGCAACCTCCCCATTCTCCGACCACTGCCCCTCTTTTTTTTTTTGTATCGCTCCTTCTTTGTCCTTCGAGTTCTCGCGTCTCCTCGTCAGGAGCCTGGGTGCTCTCCACGCGTGCAGGAGACGGGTGCGTGGTCTGACGACCAATCTCGACAACGCAGGAGAAAGTGGCGAAGAGACGAGACGACAAGAGGGTTGAGTGACGACGAGTGGTGAGGTGCAAGTAGGCATTGTCAACGCGCGCGTCTGGCGTTGGGCGATCGTAGTTGTTGCGCTTTCAGCACCGTCACCCGCCGTCACCCGCCGTCAGCCGCCTCCCCCCCCTTTTCACTTCCTTCCCAAGTCCTCGGGGTTCGCGGGTTCGTTTTTTTCAACTGAGCCCCCCTCTCACGTTTCCGCTCTTTTTCTGAGCGCACCTCCTTCTGTGTCACCCCTCTGCGTGTGTCCACAGCGCGTGTGTGTGTCTGTGTCCCGTGGCAGCGCCAGTTGCTCTTTTGCTGTCAACCGCTGCGGCTCCGACCACGCTGTTCGATCCAGCGGCCCCCTCCCCCTCACCTCGCCGCCTCTGCGCACCGCGGTTGGCTGCCACGAGGTCGACTCGAGCCGCACCTCACGTGAATTAGAAGCGACACACGCGGCACACCACGAACCAACAACACCCCCAGCTTCCATCATGTCGAGTGTGTCCACCGCGCATCAGCTCATCGAGCGACTGATAATGGTGCAGCGCAATCGTGTCCAGCCTACGGTGCTCGTGCGCGAGGAGGAGATCCGCGCCGTGCTCACCGAAGTGCGCGAGATCTTCATGTCGCAGCCGATGCTGCTCGAGATCCGTCCACCCGTGCGCGTCTGCGGTGACATTCACGGCCAGTTCTACGACCTGCTTCGCATCTACGAGAAGTGCGGCTTCCCGCCGTACTCGAACTACCTGTTCCTGGGTGACTACGTGGATCGCGGCAAGCACAGCATCGAGACGATCATCCTCCAGTTCTGCTACAAGATCGTGTATCCGGAGAACTTCTTCCTGCTGCGCGGCAACCACGAGTGTGCCAGCGTGAATCGCATGTACGGCTTCTTCGATGATGTGAAGCGACGCTACAACATCAAGCTGTTCAAGGCGTTCACGGACGTGTTCAACACGATGCCCGTGTGCTGTGTGATTAGCGAGAAGATCATCTGCATGCACGGCGGCCTGAGCCCCGACCTGACCTCGGTTGGCTCTGTTCTGGATATCGAGCGACCGTGCGATGTGCCGGACCGCGGCATCCTGTGTGACCTTCTGTGGGCGGACCCGGAGGACGACGTGCAGGGCTTCCTGGAGAGCGACCGCGGCGTGAGCTACCTGTTTGGCGAGGACATCGTGAACGACTTCCTGGACATGGTGGACATGGACCTGATCGTGCGTGCGCACCAGGTGATGGAGCGCGGCTACGGGTTCTTTGCGAGCCGCCAGCTGGTGACGGTGTTCTCCGCCCCGAACTACTGCGGCGAGTTCGACAACGACGCGGCCGTGATGACGATCGATGACAAGTTGCAGTGCTCCTTCCTCATCATCCCCGCGTTCCGTTGACGGTGTTGGTGTTGGTGTTGATGCTGGTGGTGGTGGTGTGTGTGTGTGTGTGTGTGTGTGTGTGTGTGTGTGTGTGTGTGTGCGCAGTGCGGGTAGAACAGCGTTTTTTTTTCCTTTTCTTGTTCTTGGATGCGTCTGCAGTGGCGTCAGGGATGTTCGTCATGCTGCTGATGTGCGGCCTCTGCTGTTCTCCTCCAGCGCATCTTTTTGTTTATCTCCTTGTTTGCGTTGATGTACCTATCTCTCTCTTTCTTCTTTCTTTTCTCGCTCCGTCACGTTCTCTCCGTCGTGCTCGCTGCCCCGTCCATTCACATTTCGCCTTCCATCGCGCGCCGCGCCACCGCTGCGGTGTCTTGCTTCTCACTCACCTCCTGCGCCACCCTGCGTTCCCCTTCCTCACTCATGTGAGAGTCTCTCTGGCCCTCTCCCGAGTGCTGTCCCGTCCCCAGGCCCAGCGCGTGTCTGTGTCTGTGTGTGTGTGTGTGTGTGTGTGTGTGTGTGCTCTGACGCTCGTATGCTCGTATGCTCGTCTGGTCCTCCGCGTCGGACCGGCATGACCTGTCGTATCTCGCGTTGGCTCCACCGTTTTTCATTCAAGATGAGCGCTCTTTCTCTCTCCGTCACCGTGGTGTCGTGCTTTGTTAAGTGCCACCGCTTGTCTTTTTTTTTTTTTGTTTGTTTGCTCATTTATTTCGCTATCGGGTTCGCTAGATGGCGTCTGTGTTGTGACTCTGAGTTGAGGCCCGCGCCACACACACACACACACACACACAGACAGGCAGGCACACACATACAGACGCGCACAGGTACGTTTGCCTTTTTTTTTTCCCCTGTGCCAGTAGTATCATAGCACTCCTGCACTTCGAGTTTGACTGTGTGTTCTTGCACTGCCTTGTCGTGTTCTAGGTGGTCTTGTTGTTTGTTCGTGTGGGGGTCGCTGTCTGTGGAAGTCCCGACAGCCGCAGCGGATCTGTCTCCCCTCATCTACAAAGCTCAACAATCCCCTTCACCCTTCGCCCCCCCCCTGTTGCACGCCAAGGTTTGTATTCTATTGGATCTGCGTGTGTCTCGTGCGTAGAACAGCGAAACTGGAGAGCGCGACTCAGGCGCACACACACACCAACGCGCTGTTGCTGCTGACACCTTCTCTCCACCATCCTTCCGGCGCGAGGGCGTCTCCGAGAGATAAGCCCTCAGCCGCCTCCTCTCCTCCTCCGCAAAGAAGCTGAGGTGAGACACGAGCGCTAACACACACACAAAAAAAAAAAGTGGAGAAATTTCGAGAGCAGCGAGCTAGATGAAGTGAATGCGATGAAGGAGAGCTTGGTAGAGCTGCGCTTGTTCGTTCACCCTTCTCTCTCTCCCCTCTCTCTCCAGTTACAGCCTGCGTGGAGGACGTCGTTGGCGCTCACATGCACAGGGTGGTCTGTGTGTGAGATGCCGACAAGCGAGGGGTAATGTGCTTCTGGAGACGGGGGTGGGGTGAGGAGCGAGGCGGAGGAGGAGAGGGAGAGGGTAACGGTGCGGCTTCACAAGCGCGTCGTCATGGTCCTCCTCTTCCTCTCGCCCATCCTCTCAGGTGTGTCGCCACCGCCCACCTCAGGCGACGGACACTCGTACGCGCAGACACTCCGCCTCCACCAACGACTCTCCACTTCTCACCACTACCTATGTCTCTCCGTCACGCCTTTTTTTATTTTTTTTTTTATTGCTGTGCGTCCCCTACTCGCGCACATGCCACCGACCGCACTCGCTTAGTGCTCGAAGCAGCAGAGAAGAAGCAGACCACCGAAGCGAGAGCCTCCACACGACGGCGGCACAGGAATCCCTCATTGCACAGACACGCAGACACACACACACACACACACACACAGGGCGGAGAAGCATCTCAACAAACTGCAAGGAGTAGCTATACTGATTCTACTCGACCCCTCCCCCCGCTGGTCTCTCTGCTCCCCCTCCTTCTCCTTCTGTCGTCTCGTCTGTTTGTGACTCGCTCCCCGTTGTCCTCTCTCTCTCCCCTCCTTGTGCATACGACTCGCTGTGTTGTGGCTTCACGTTCGTGATCCTCGCACAGCACTTTTTTTTTTTCTGTTTCCCTCTTTTACGCTCGCCACTTGCTCCGCACCTGTGCGTGCGCGTGCACGTGGGT
>JAECZO010000150.1:0-17500 GCA_019188245.1 Novymonas esmeraldas | reverse complement strand
AGGGGCGACGGAGAGCGGTGTCTCCAAGTTTGCCGCTGACCCTTCTCCTGAGGAGAGGTGGTCGCAGACGAAGTTCGCGTCAATTCACGGTTGCGTGGCAGCAGAGGACGGTGCTTGTGGGTAGCGAGTGGGAGGCGGTGTTGATCATCACGACACGGAGGGCGGTGCGCGACAGCGTGCTTACAGAAACGGTACGATCGTGTGATGGGGAATGGAAGAGGATGGGCCGCTGATGGTGTTGTGACTAACACCGCCTTCACAAGGGGTTCAGCGGCTGTCTCGTACCTGCCCTCTCTGTGGCAACAGTGTCGGTCGACCGGCCCTACTCATGGCGCTCTCTCTCGTTCCGGGCCAGCCGTACCATATCATCTGCCTCACGAACACACGAGACGCTGCCTGCCGACCGCCTCCTGATCTCTCACACCTTGCTCACCTCCTCTTTCCTGCCCCCTGTCATCTGCTTCAATCCGCCACACCGTCATCACAACATCGAAACAAACAAACTGTTTCTGTGTTTTTGGTTTCCTTCAATGCCACACAGTGCAATGTGGTGTCGCGGGTACTGTTCACCTTCCTCCCTCCCTCTTTCAGATTTAGCTCCGTGCGTGCTGCGGCGGTGCTTCGTGACCGCGGTGCACCTGGCCCAGGATCGCACCGGATGAAGAGGGCTCAAGGCAACACCACCACGAATCAACAATAGCAACAACTGCCTTTCTCCACATCTGGAGCTGCTGAGGAGGTCGACTCGTGCGTTCTGAAGAGGACGCTTTTTTTTTCTTCTTTGCTTTCTCTGGAAGGGTCACAGCGCTCGACTCCTCTGTAGTTTCCACAAGGGTGCGCACGGCGTTGCGTGTTCCTCTCTTCTTTGCCCAATAGTTGCGTGCGCTTGCGCGCGCGCCACCATCACAAGAGACGAGGGGTGTGTGGAGCTGCACCGACTGCTCTCTTTCTCCCTGTAGAAGTTGGCACTGTCGTGGTCAGCGACGGCACCGCCACCTGCTGCGCAGGCTTTCTCATCTCGTGCGCTGGCAGTCCTGAGGACCGCTGCTGTTCGATACGACGCCTTTTTTTTCTTTTTTTTTACCGGCGTGAGCCTGTTGCACAACCTCTGCGTGTCACCGGTAGTGCCGCCTCTCTGCACGAGCAACAACACTAGCACTTGCCGATTCTGTTGACGGGAGAACCATGACCTCCGCCGCTACACCCTCGTCGTTGGCGGCGGTGCCGCAGATGTTGATTGAGAGACTGCTGGCGGTGCGCGGCGGTTCAACGCAGCGTCAGGTCCTCATCAAGGAAGAGGACATCCGCGCCGTCTTGGAGGCGGTGCGCGAGATCTTTATGTCGCAGCCGATGCTGCTCGAGATCCGTCCACCCGTGCGCGTCTGCGGTGACACTCACGGCCAGTACTACGACCTGCTGCGCATCTTCGAGAAGTGCGGCTTCCCGCCGTACTCGAACTACCTGTTCCTGGGTGACTACGTGGATCGTGGCAAGCACAGCATCGAGACGATCATCCTCCAGTTCTGCTACAAGATCGTGTATCCGGAGAACTTCTTCCTGCTGCGCGGCAACCACGAGTGTGCTAGTATCAACCGCATGTACGGCTTCTTCGATGATGTGAAGCGGCGTTACAACATCAAACTGTTCAAGGCGTTCACGGACGTGTTCAACACGATGCCCGTGTGCTGTGTGATTAGCGAGAAGATCATCTGCATGCATGGCGGTCTTAGCCCCGACCTAACGGACCTTAGTGCCATTAATGAGATAATTCGACCCTGCGATGTGCCGGACCGCGGCATCCTGTGTGACCTTCTGTGGGCGGACCCGGAGAATGAAGTTCATGGCTTCCTGGAGAGCGACCGCGGCGTGAGCTACCTGTTTGGCGAGGACATCGTGAACGACTTCCTGGACATGGTGGACATGGACCTGATCGTGCGTGCGCACCAAGTCGTCCAACGCGGGTATGAGTTCTTTGCGAGCCGCCAGCTGGTGACGGTGTTTTCCGCCCCGAACTACTGCGGTGAGTTCGACAACGACGCGGCGGTGATGACAATCGACAACAAACTGCAGTGTTCCTTCCTCATCATCCCCGCCGTGAAGTGATGAAGTGTGTGGTCGCACAGGTGATGGCACGAGCGACTTACGGTGAGCTCCCGCTGCTCAGATAGGTCTGTGCTGCGCCGCACAATGCAATCCGTGGAGAGAGAATGGCGGGAGGAAGAGGAAGAGGCACGGCCGGGTAGAGAATTGAGACTTCGGTTGTTCTGTCCCCTCCCGCCCGGCTGTACATGGACGCAGCCCTCGTCCTCAGAATGTTGACCGATCAAGCGGTGGCGCGGGGGGTGATGGTGGTGGTCGGTGTCTGCTGCTTTTTTTTTTTTTTTTTTTACATCGTCTCTGGCCGGCCGCTCGAACTGGAAAAGGAGGGAGAGGTGCAGGGCCGTCTGCGATTCTGTTGGTGAGTTTCCTTGCGCGTGTTTTCTTGTCACTCATGTGGCGTGTCCTACTCGTCTCTGCCACAGGTGGATGCGCGCGCGTGTGTGTGTGTGTGTGCTTGTAAACCTCTCAGCTTTCGTGTCCGCGTCACGACCTGCTTTCCTTTTCGCTGTGGATCTCGTGCATTCATCGTATGTGGATGCCGTGCGCAGGCACGCATCTTTCTTTCTTTTTGTTGTTCTCCTGTATTTCCAGTTGGCGTCGCGTTCTTTTTTTTTTTTGTATTTTGTCGTCTGCTTCAGGGCTGTGTAGACATTTGAGACATTCCCGCTTGCCTAGCCACTGAATGGGTTCTGAGGTGGGTCTGGACAACGGCGTGGACGGACACATCACACACACACACCCACCCACCCACACGTGCGTATGTATATGTATATGTGTCTCTCTGTGTGTGTGATGTGTGATTCACGGTTTGCCTCATTTTCTGTTCTTTCTGTGCGCATCTTGGCGCGTTTCTTTGTGTGTCTGTGTGTGTGTGTGTGTGTGTGTGTGTGTGTGTGTGTGTGTGTGTGTGTGTAGTTGCCACACGCATTCGCCTCCCCTCTCCTCCCCCGCTAGATCAGTTTTGACAACGGACACAAGAGTGGTGGCACTCGACAACTCTCATCGCCTCTCTAATCGAACCTTTTGCGATGAGACAGCGATTTGTGTGTTGTGTTGGTGCTGTGGCGGAACAGAATGAAAAAAGAAAAGAAAAAAAAAGGAGGCAAACCGAGCCTGCGGCGCACGAACCCCCTTCCCTCCCTCACCCACCCAATACCAAGCCCGCTTCAAGTCTGGAAAAAGGCGAGGGGAGGGAGAGACCTCTCTTGCACACACGCCAACGTCATCCTTGCACGGGACACCACTTGTCAAGTTTGTGAGCACCGATGCGTGAGAGGGCTCACTCTTGCTCCATGTAGGATGTCGCTTCCCCCTTACGACGTACATCCAGGGATCACACTCGTCTCCCTGTCTACCGCCGTACATTGTTTTGTTCCGGCCTTGTCGCCGCGCCTCTCCCTCGTGTGTTCTGTTGTGCTCGTCTGCGTCTGCAGGTACGTATCGCGAGACGGCCCACTCACCACCGCACGCACACCGACGCTCACACGTAGGCGAAAGGTGTCGCACACACACACAAACACACACACACACAAAAGAAGCAGAGGGATCGCTGCAGAGTCAAGCTGACCGCTGAGCCGGTCACGCAGCTCTGGCGCGAGGAACTGTACTCATCACTGAAGTCACGAAAAAAAAAAAAAAGGAGTTCCAAGTAACAACTTAGAGACTACTGGCATCCTCCATCCGGGTCTCTCAGCATCTGCAATCAGTGTTCCAGCCATCGTGGTGTTGTCTCTTCATTTTTTTTTTTCTCCTTTTCGCCTCGGGGTCGGGGTTGGGAGAGCTGAGAGCTGCAGTGTTGTTCACAGTATAGGCTGTGCGCTGCTGTGCCGTGTCTCCTTCTCTCTCCTTCTCTCTCCTCCTCTTCTTCCTCACACGCTCCCTTGCCGTGCTTTGTGTGCGCGTGTGCCGCCCTTCTCTCTCTGTGTGTGTGTGTCAACCACCTCTCGCTCTCCTCCTCCTCTCTTCCTCCTTCCACTCCTCCGCCCTCCCACGTCCCCCCCTGAGCGAAGACGTTCGACTTCTCTGTGTTGAACAAGATACACGTTACCCAAACACATTTTTCCTTCGTTTTTTTTTTTTTTTGCTATTGTTGCTCGATACTCGTCTGCAGAGACAAAGGAGAAAGCAAAAAGAAAAAAAAACGTGACGCACTGTGTCTCGACATCTCCGTTGCGTCGACTTGTTGTCGTGGGAGGAGAGGGGTATCGACTTTCTCTTTCCCTCCGTATCTCCTCCACTTCGCTATTCCTCTCTCTCATTGTTTCTTTTTTGTTTTTAGTGTCTCTTCCGTTGTAGTTTTTTTTTTTTCTCCTTCGTCGAACCGCCGCCTGCCACCTCTTCCCTGATCTGCCTCTCTCTCTCTCGCTCATCCCTTCGCAGTTGCCCAGCTCCCTCCATCCCCTCGCCTTCTTGTGGTGTTGTGGTCAACAGCGCATCGCGCACAGCTGACGCGCTGTCTACCTCCTCTTCCTCCCCTTCCTCTCCACTTTTTTCTTCCCCTCCCCTCCTGACAAACACAAACACACACACACACACACACACTGAGACACGTTCGCGTATTTCAACGCGTGCTCAGCGGGTTTGAGTGTGTGTAAGTGCATTGTGTAGCATTGCCTCTGTCCTCTCCTCTCTTTACGTGTTCTTGTGCCTTTTTTTTTTTTTGTGACCTTGTTCTATTTTCCCTGTCCTCTCTTTCCACTTTTTTTTTCTTTTTCTTTACTGCAACGGTACGCACACGCGTGTGTGTGTGTGTCTTTGTGGTGAAGGCTCACACCTTTTGTGGTTGTCCTTTCTTCCGAGACATCCACACCGTGGGCGAGCATCTCCGCTTCTCACTTCTCCGCCAGCCCGCCCTTCTTTTTCTTTTCCGCTCCATCGCTGACACCGCCTTTTCCTCTCCGGGCTCATCGGCAACACTGCGACCCTGTCTCCACGACACACCCTCTCATCGCCATTCCTCTTCGACACACGCACACACACACACACACATTGCAGTCATGAGCCAATCTGTGTTCCCGCTGGTGCAGAGCATCGTGGAAAAGATGCTCACCGCAGGCGACAACCGCTTTCAGCGTCAGATCCTCATCAAGGAGGAGGAGATCCGCGCCGTGCTGCAGGCTGTACGGGAGGTGTTCATGTCGCAGCCGATGCTGCTCGAGATCCGTCCACCCGTGCGCGTCTGCGGTGACATTCACGGTCAGTACTACGACCTGCTTCGCATCTACGAGAAGTGCGGCTTCCCGCCGTACTCGAACTACCTGTTCCTGGGTGACTACGTGGATCGCGGCAAGCACAGCATCGAGACGATCATCCTCCAGTTCTGCTACAAGATCGTGTATCCGGAGAACTTCTTCCTGCTGCGCGGCAACCACGAGTGTGCCAGCGTGAATCGCATGTACGGCTTCTTCGATGATGTGAAGCGACGCTACAACATCAAGCTGTTCAAGGCGTTCACGGACGTGTTCAACACGATGCCCGTGTGCTGTGTGATTAGCGAGCGGATCATCTGCATGCATGGCGGCCTTAGCCCCGATCTGACTTCTGTAGCGTCCGTGATGGACATCGAGCGACCGTGCGATGTGCCGGACCGCGGCATCCTGTGTGACCTTCTGTGGGCTGACCCGGAGGACGACGTGCAGGGCTTCCTGGAGAGCGACCGCGGCGTGAGCTACCTGTTTGGCGAGGACATTGTGAACGACTTCCTGGACATGGTGGACATGGACCTGATCGTGCGTGCGCACCAGGTGATGGAGCGCGGCTACGGGTTCTTCGCGAGCCGCCAGCTGGTGACGGTGTTTTCCGCCCCGAACTACTGCGGCGAGTTCGACAACGACGCGGCGGTGATGACGATCGATGACAAGTTGCAGTGCTCCTTCCTCATCATCCCCGCGTTCCGTTGACGGTGTTGGTGTTGGTGTTGATGCTGGTGGTGGTGGTGTGTGTGTGTGTGTGTGTGTGTGTGTGTGTGTGTGTGTGTGTGTGCGCAGTGCGGGTAGAACAGCGTTTTTTTTTCCTTTTCTTGTTCTTGGCTGCGTCTGCAGTGGCGTCACGGATGTTCGTCATGCTGCTGATGTGCGGCCTCTGCTGTTCTCCTCCAGCGCATCTTTTTGTTTATCTCCGTGTTTGCGTTGATGTACCTATCTCTCTCTTTCTTCTTTCTTTTCTCGCTCCGTCACGTTCTCTCCGTCGTGCTCGCTGCCCCGTCCATTCACATTTCGCCTTCCATCGCGCGCCGCGCCACCGCTGCGGTGTCTTGCTTCTCACTCACCTCCTGCGCCACCCTGCGTTCCCCTTCCTCACTCATGTGAGAGTCTCTCTGGCCCTCTCCCGAGTGCTGTCCCGTCCCCAGGCCCAGCGCGTGTCTGTGTCTGTGTGTGTGTGTGTGTGTGTGTGTGTGTGTGCTCTGACGCTCGTATGCTCGTATGCTCGTCTGGTCCTCCGCGTCGGACCGGCATGACCTGTCGTATCTCGCGTTGGCTCCACCGTTTTTCATTCAAGATGAGCGCTCTTTCTCTCTCCGTCACCGTGGTGTCGTGCTTTGTTAAGTGCCACCGCTTGTCTTTTTTTTTTTTTGTTTGTTTGCTCATTTATTTCGCTATCGGGTTCGCTAGATGGCGTCTGTGTTGTGACTCTGAGTTGAGGCCCGCGCCACACACACACACACACACACACAGACAGGCAGGCACACACATACAGACGCGCACAGGTACGTTTGCCTTTTTTTTTTCCCCTGTGCCAGTAGTATCATAGCACTCCTGCACTTCGAGTTTGACTGTGTGTTCTTGCACTGCCTTGTCGTGTTCTAGGTGGTCTTGTTGTTTGTTCGTGTGGGGGTCGCTGTCTGTGGAAGTCCCGACAGCCGCAGCGGATCTGTCTCCCCTCATCTACAAAGCTCAACAATCCCCTTCACCCTTCGCCCCCCCCCTGTTGCACGCCAAGGTTTGTATTCTATTGGATCTGCGTGTGTCTCGTGCGTAGAACAGCGAAACTGGAGAGCGCGACTCAGGCGCACACACACACCAACGCGCTGTTGCTGCTGACACCTTCTCTCCACCATCCTTCCGGCGCGAGGGCGTCTCCGAGAGATAAGCCCTCAGCCGCCTCCTCTCCTCCTCCGCAAAGAAGCTGAGGTGAGACACGAGCGCTAACACACACACAAAAAAAAAAAGTGGAGAAATTTCGAGAGCAGCGAGCTAGATGAAGTGAATGCGATGAAGGAGAGCTTGGTAGAGCTGCGCTTGTTCGTTCACCCTTCTCTCTCTCCCCTCTCTCTCCAGTTACAGCCTGCGTGGAGGACGTCGTTGGCGCTCACATGCACAGGGTGGTCTGTGTGTGAGATGCCGACAAGCGAGGGGTAATGTGCTTCTGGAGACGGGGGTGGGGTGAGGAGCGAGGCGGAGGAGGAGAGGGAGAGGGTAACGGTGCGGCTTCACAAGCGCGTCGTCATGGTCCTCCTCTTCCTCTCGCCCATCCTCTCAGGTGTGTCGCCACCGCCCACCTCAGGCGACGGACACTCGTACGCGCAGACACTCCGCCTCCACCAACGACTCTCCACTTCTCACCACTACCTATGTCTCTCCGTCACGCCTTTTTTTATTTTTTTTTTTATTGCTGTGCGTCCCCTACTCGCGCACATGCCACCGACCGCACTCGCTTAGTGCTCGAAGCAGCAGAGAAGAAGCAGACCACCGAAGCGAGAGCCTCCACACGACGGCGGCACAGGAATCCCTCATTGCACAGACACGCAGACACACACACACACACACACACACAGGGCGGAGAAGCATCTCAACAAACTGCAAGGAGTAGCTATACTGATTCTACTCGACCCCTCCCCCCGCTGGTCTCTCTGCTCCCCCTCCTTCTCCTTCTGTCGTCTCGTCTGTTTGTGACTCGCTCCCCGTTGTCCTCTCTCTCTCCCCTCCTTGTGCATACGACTCGCTGTGTTGTGGCTTCACGTTCGTGATCCTCGCACAGCACTTTTTTTTTTTCTGTTTCCCTCTTTTACGCTCGCCACTTGCTCCGCACCTGTGCGTGCGCGTGCACGTGGGTGTGAGTGGCTCGTGATCGGCACTGTGTCTGGAGATTTGTTTCCAAGCTCTGCCACACATTTTCTCTCTCTCTCTCGTCAGGATTGTATCAGCGTGTCTTGTTTTTCTGTTGTTGTTGTCCATTTCCTCGTCTTTTTTTTTTTGTTTCTTGGCTGCCTCACACTGTCAACACGACGCTTCGCACTCAAGTGGCCCTCTTTCTCTCTCTCTCTCTCTGGCGATCTCCTCTCCCTTCTCCCTCACCAGACGCGCTGTGCAACGACTGGGTACGCCTCCTCCGCTCCTGTTTCTCTCCGCGGAGAGCTCCTTCTCCATCCAGGCAAGTGTAGCCTGATTTCCGAGACACACGCGCACACATTCATACTCGTTCTCTCCCACTGAAGAGCAGGAAAGCAAACGGACTGCTCGCCAGAGTGATTGGCGCTGTTCGACTGAGTCTTTTGGCGCTGCCCCGCCCCGCGAACACCACGCTGTGCAAGCACTACGTGTGGGAGCGTCTGCGGCGGTGCGGTGAGCCCTGTGTCTTCCCCGACTGGACAAACACACACACACACACACACACCCAAACGCAGGTAGTAGCGCAGAGCAGTTCAGCTGCTCTTTCCTCCCGCTTCACACACCGAGATATTCCTCTGAAACGGGTGCGTCCGCCCCCCCTCTACGGCAGCCATGAGCAACGCAGCGATCTTTCCGATGGTGCAAGCACTCATCGAGAAGATGCTGACGGTGAAGGGCAACCGCATGCAGCGTCAGATCCTCATCAAGGAGGAGGAGATCCGCGCCGTGCTCACCGAGGTGCGCGAGATCTTTATGTCGCAGCCGATGCTGCTCGAGATCCGTCCACCCGTGCGCGTCTGCGGTGACACTCACGGTCAGTACTACGACCTGCTGCGCATCTTCGAGAAGTGCGGCTTCCCACCGTACTCGAACTACCTGTTCCTGGGTGACTACGTGGATCGTGGCAAGCACAGCGTGGAGAACATTATTCTGCTGTACTGCTACAAGATCATCTACCGTGAGAACTTCTTCCTGCTGCGCGGCAACCACGAGTGTGCCAGTATCAACAAGATGTACGGCTTCTTCGATGATGTGAAGCGGCGCTACAACATCAAGCTGTTCAAGACGTTCACGGACGTATTCAACACGATGCCCGTGTGCTGTGTGATTAGCGAGAAGATCATCTGCATGCATGGCGGTCTTAGCCCCGATCTGACTTCTGTAGCGTCCGTGATGGACATCGAGCGACCGTGCGATGTGCCGGACCGCGGCATCCTGTGTGACCTTCTGTGGGCGGACCCGGAGGACGACGTGCAGGGCTTCCTGGAGAGCGACCGCGGCGTGAGCTACCTGTTTGGCGAGGACATCGTGAACGACTTCCTGGACATGGTGGACATGGACCTGATCGTGCGTGCGCACCAGGTGATGGAGCGTGGCTACGGGTTCTTTGCGAGTCGCCAGCTGGTGACGGTGTTCTCCGCCCCGAACTACTGCGGCGAGTTCGACAACGACGCAGCTGTGATGAACATCGATGACAAGTTGCAGTGCTCCTTCCTCATCATCCCTGCGAGTAAGTAGCCCAGTCCCATTCCATGTGGCTGATGCGGTCGGCGTGTCTTGGACGGAGAAGGGTGACCGCACCCAATCGTCGTGTCCACTCGTCTCGCTGCCGCGGGGGCCGTGTGACGTGCCCTGAAGATCGAGGAGCAGGAGGGACATGTGTGGAGGCCTCGACATCGCTCTAGTGTGTGTGTGTGTGTGTTTGTGTGTGTATGTGTGTGTGTGTGTGTGTGTGTGTGGGAGTAGTCGTGGTGATGGTGGTGGTTTATGGGGTGTGTGTCGGTACCGTCGAGGAAGGCGGCCGGCTGTGTGGTGTTCACTCTCCCCCACCCACACAACCTCACACAGTCACACAGGCAGCAGCAGCAGTATCTAGCGCAGTGCTGTGGCTATGCAAGCACCTCGGTATGTTGTCGCGCGCGTGTGTTTGCTGGCTCCGTTCACGTTGTCCAACGTCACCCTCGCCATTCCTCTCTCCGTCTCCTGAAGCGAGCCGCCCCGTCCGAGTACGACTGACTCACTCAACAACGCGCGGTCCCCCCCCTCCTCCACGAAGGGGGGTGGGTGGGTGGGAGGCATCCTGCTTCACCGGAGCGAGGCGGTGGTGTTGGTGGTGGTGAGGCCGTACGTTCGTGGATGCTCACCGCCCTGGATTCTGCCGTCCAGCAGCACAACAGTGCGTCCGCGACGTTGGAGGTGAGGAGGCAGGGCGCCGTACCCGTGCCTGTCCTGGGACCTGCTGTGTGCGTGTGTGCGTGGACCGCTTCCCTTCGCTTTTTTTTTTTTCTTCTTGGTTTCCTGTGTTTT
Organism: Novymonas esmeraldas; assembly: GCA_019188245.1. Taxonomy (NCBI): domain Eukaryota; phylum Euglenozoa; class Kinetoplastea; order Trypanosomatida; family Trypanosomatidae; genus Novymonas; species Novymonas esmeraldas. Next base: position 6,986 of record JAECZO010000150.1, on the reverse strand, counting down.
TGTTTCCCTCTTTTTTTTTTTTCGACATCCACCCTTCCTCTCGCTCTGTTCTGCGCCGGCGCGTTGAGGAAGTGCCCATGTACAAGAGCGTCGAACACACGGTCGTGCATTCACACACCTTGAATTTCTTTTTTTTTTTTTGCGTTTGTGTCCTCCTCTCTACCTGCGTGTGTGTGCGTGTGTCTGTGTGTGTGTCTCTGTCTCTCTTCACCCCGCTCGTCTTTTTTTTTTTTTTTTACGACGGCTCTCGATTCAGGTGCACGTGGTGTGGTATCCCTATCGTGTGAGAGCGTTGTGTGGTGCTTTGCGTGCGCGTATGTGTGCATGTATGAACGTGTGTGTATATGCGTGTGTATGTATGTATGCGTATGTGTGTGTTCATGTGTCTGTGTGCCTGTGTGTCTGTGTGTCCCTGCTTGTGTGACCCTGGAGTCGCAGATGTTGGAGTAGTTGCTAGATGGCGGCCATCCACCACTGCTGGGGGGCGGGGGCGTGAAGATGTGGTGTGTCAAGATGCGTATCCTCTTCGTTCCGCTTCTCAGTTTTCAGGCTTTGTCGAATCATGTACGCAAGCCGTACGCGGTATGTAGTAGGTGGAGGCACACACACACACACACACACACACACGCACATGCACACTCATACATGTACATTCATACATACACTCATGCAGACACAGAGGTGGTGAACAGGAGAGGACTATGTAGAGCGTCTTTTTTTTTTCTCATGTATTTCTTCTCGGCTCCCTCGCAGCCCTTCGAGTTCATGTGTGGCGTTCACATCGCCGCTGCAGGCACGCGTGCAAGGGTGAGAGGTTTTTTGTAGTGTAGGAAAGGTGTTTGTGTGTGCGCTCCCCCCCCCCCACGTGCCCTTCTATCATGCCCTCACCTTGGCACCGCATCGCACGTGCTTGGGTGCTCTCTGTGCAGGACACGGGTGCCTTCCTCTTTTTTTTTTTGTGTTGCATTGCGTGACTCCCTCGCTCGCTCTCACGTGTTCAGTGTGGCGCCACCTCTCCTCCCCTTCTGCCGTTCCACTCATCTCGTGGTCGCCTCTCTCTCTCTGTTTCTCTGGTGCTTTGGTGGGAAAAAAAAAGCGTCTTTTCCTGTATCTGTTTCTTTCCACTCGTGTTCATGTTTTTGTTTGTGTGGTTGCGTGCATGTGTGTATTTGTGTATGCGTGTTTTTTTTTTTTATATTTCATGTTTTTCTGTTTTGTTTGCCTTTGTGCACCCTAGTCTGTGTCGGAGTGCGTGTGTTTCCGTGGAAGTGAATGTGGTTGTGTAAAGTCTGTTTGTTTTTGGCATTTCATGTTTAAAGGCTGCGTAGCTTTGTCTCTTGCTCCCTCTTCCTCTCCCTCTCCACTTACCCTGTGCTTGGCACCATCTTCTTTTTTTTTTTCTCTTCGGCGTGGTTTTTTTTTTTTTCTATATTGTTATTATCTAGTTCCGCCATATGCACACGCACTCTCTCTCTCGCATGCCGTCATTCGCGCTTTCTGCAGTCCCACAAGTACGCATCATTCCCTACACTTACATATGCACTCTTGTGGTCATTCCGGAACGTGGTGTGTTGTTGTTGCTGGCTACCCTTTTTTTTTTTTACGTTTGTTTTGCGCGCTGGTGCTTCTTTGTTGTTGTTGGTGTTCATCTTTGCTTTTTTGTATGTTGATCTGGTGTACGTGTACCTCGGCGCACGCGCGCAAACGTGTGCTCCGTTTTTTTTTTTTTCACTGCGGCGTTCTTCCCCCTCCTCCTCTTCCTCCTCCCCCCCCACCGCGTTGCTCGTGTTCATCACCCCCTTCTTGTTTCCTTTCTCTTTCGTGATAGCTGTTGTCGGTGCCCGCCTCCGTCCCTCCTTCCTACCGCCGGGTCAACATTGGCCCGTCGCTCTCGCGCTCGTTGCACATCATGTGCATTTGTGACCTTCTTCTCTCGCGCGCTCGCCTTCTCCGTCTTCACCCTCCTCCGGCTTCGCCTCTCCCGTGTCTCTCTTGAGGGCGTGCAGCCGCCGAACCGAGGCTGCGTGTGCTTCTGAGGGTTGTCAGCACTCTTCCCCACCAGCCCCTTCGCCGCTGCGTGCGTGTGCCATGTGTTGTCATGCCCAACCCTCGTCCGTGTGACCTTCCCCTCCTCCCCCCTGTCGTGGTTGTTTGCGACAGGCAGAGCTGCACGCGTATACGGACCTCGTGCGTGTGTGTGTGTGTGTGTGTGTGTGTGTGTGTGTGTGTGGAAGTGGTGACCGAGCTCAGCGGAGCAAGAGCTGCCTTCTCCTTGTACCTGCTTCTGCAGTGGCTGTCCGTCGCTCCACGCTGCTGCAGAACGACGTTTCAGCGGCCGCCGATGACGAGTACGGCAAAGAAAGTAGGCGGCCAAATGGCGAGCAGGCCGCCGAGGATGCAGCGGTGCGAGTCGCAGGGGTGTCTTGCAGTGTGGTCTCGCGGCTCCGTTTCTCCTCGACTCTCGGAGCACACACATCGAATCGCCTGAAGGAAGAGTAGGAACACAGCTCACAGAAACGGAGTGGCCGGTAGCACGTCCCATCGTTTTTTTTTTTTTTCGTGGGGTATCACTTCTTCGTCTTGTGGAGGGGTGCTGCGGGAAAGGGACAGAGTTCACGCGTACATCTATGTGTACACGCTCGCAAGCCACGTAGCCAAGTAGACACATGCACACACACACACACACACACACACACACACACACACACACAAACACACATACACACACAGGCGCACACATACACACAAGTACCTGCGAGTGCACGCATTCGAAGTAAAAAAAAAAAAGTCGCTGCAGCGAGCGTGCAAGACAGATTCCCGCTGTCTGCGCGCTTCCCCACTTCGCACTGACGTTTCTGCTTCACTCCCTCTCCTCCTCCTCCTCTCTCTTCGTGTGTGTGTGTGTGTGTGTATGTGTGCAAACGTGTGATGAAGGATTGTGGGAGGAGTGGAGGTGCCGAGTGAATTGGACCGCGCGCGTGTGTGTGTCTCTTTGTGTGTGAGAGCACATCAAACGGATCTGTGTGAGTGAAGTGAGTTCTCTTCTCTCTTTTTTTTTTCTTTTTTGTTTTCTCTTGTGTTTGTGACGTGCGCTCTTTTTTTTTTTTTTTCTCTCTTGTCTTTTTTTTTTTTTGCTGCTTGCGTGTTGAGGCTGAGCGTCGTTTGTTGCCCGTCGTCCGTTCTCGCATTCGGCGTGATTTCACTGTCGTCTGATCCGGTGTGCATTTGTCCTTCTCTGAGCCTTCTTCTTCACTGTTTTTTTTTTTTTTCTTCTGTTACTCCCTTTGCTTTGACAGTGTTTTATTTTTATTTTTTTTGTGGTTTCTCTCTTTTGTTGTTGCTGCTCACGACATAAACATATGTATGCACTCATGTACACTTGCCTCCCCCATGTCCCTCTCCCCCTTCTTCTTCCGCGTGTTGGCCTGATGCAGCCCCGTCGCTTTCTCTCTCTGTGTGTGTTTTTTTTTTTTTTTTGACGTCGTTCTTCTTTTCTCTGCCCCGCCGCTCTTTGAAAGTTCTCTCGCGTTTTCCACTTCTCCATTTTTTTTTTCTGTTTGTGTGTGTGTGTGTTTCGTTCCGCTCTTCTGACTTTTTTTTTTAAATTGGTTTGTTCTTGGCGTGGGTGTCGCTCCGCTGAAGTGAAGGTGTGGGTTGTGTGTCGGGTGCCGTGAAAGGCGCCTGTGTGTGTATGTGTGTGTGTATGTGTGTGTGTGTGTGTGTGAGGGCGAGCAACGAGGGTGTTATGACGCAGCAGATGTTGTGCACTCGCGTCGCCTCCGTGCCTCCAGGCTCCAGCACCTCCCTGTACACAAGAGACACGGGCGAGAAAGTCGCGCATGATCGATGTAGGGGGCTTGATACACTGCACGGACCATTTCCTGCTGTCTCGACACACACGTACATCCACGCACACACAGATACACACACACACACACACGTACATGCTCACACCCGCACTACTTTTGACACGTCACAGACGCATGCGTAGAAGGGTGAACGGTTGGCTGTCGTGTCTTGCTGACGTTGTGTTCGCGGGGCTTTTTTTTTTTTACTTGGTTGCACTGTTGGAGGGGGGAGTTGGATGTGTCGGGGGCGGTGCAGGGGGGAGTTGGCCTCTGTCTATACGACGGAGGGCCAGCTTGTGTGGTGTATGGCTGCTTCAGTCGTCTATCCGCCATGTGCTCTCTCTCTCTCTCGCCAGACCTGCTCAACTCTGCACAGATGCTCTCCTTTCTTCTGGCCCCTCTCTCTTCGTGTTTCAGCAGCGGACATGTGAAGGTGAAGTCGCTTGTACATCAAACTACATACATGCAGGTGCGCACGTGCGCACAGACGCTCTCTCTCTCTCTGTGACCTCCCGTCCTCTCTCCTCCCCTCCCGCCGTTCTCCTTCTTCCTCCTTCTCTTTCTTTTGTGTTTTCATCTTCGCACTGCTCGTCACGTGGCGTACGCGCACAGGGAAAGACACACAAGCACACATACACACGCACACACACACACACAAAAAAAAAAAAAAGAAGGGCAACACGCAAGCTACAACAGCCGTGGTCCGCCGTGCGTGCGTGTGTGTGTGCTCGCTCCTCTACTTCCGAGTGTAGTTTCGTGCGCACTTCTCACATTGTCATGTTCCCCTGCGGTGTGCGTGCGTACCGCTGCTGAGAGGAGAGCGTCACCGCGTATCTCCACCTCCAACCTCCTCTTCCTCATTTTTCTCTCTTTTCTTGTTCTTGCGCTCTCCTTTTTTTTTTTTTTTTTTTGTGTGTGTGTGTGTGTGTGTGTGTGTGACGTCGTTGGTGGGTGCTTCGCTTGTTGAAGCTCGCGGTGGCGTGTCCGACTGATGCTGTCGACCGATGCGCGAGCTTGTGTATCTCTCTCTCTGAAGGCGCTTGTGGTATCCCTCTTCCCCCCCCTTTTTCCCAGATGGCCCTTGACAAGCTTTTTTTTTCTTTTGTTCTCATGTGTGTGTATGTGCGTGTGTTGTTGTGTTGGTCTGTGTTTGTGTGAGGGCGTATGTGTTCTGTGTCTGTGCCCCTCGCACTGTGCTGTTCTTCCTTTTCCTCTTGCGTTCCTGTTCCAGAGTTTCTTCCTCCGTTGGTGTACGGTGGATCGGATCTTGTTGAGCCGTTGTAGGAGCTCACTGATGCACGAAACAATCAATGTCATTCTCTCCCGCCCTCCCCCCTCCCCTTGCTGCGGTGCAAGACAGCACTGCGCACGCCGCGTGGCGGGCGGTTCGAACATGCGGCCCCTCTTCACTCCCGCGACCTTCTCGTGTGACCGCCACCGCTTCTGCTGCTCGACTTCTCCCCTCTCCCACCCCTCGCCACAACATGTGGCCTGATGGTGTGCGAGAGGGGAGCGTGAGGGGCATGCCGGCCGCGCGTGAGCTGACGGTGTGGAGTGGAGGCGAGCAACACCATGTCCACGTACCACCTCCTCTTCATCCACTGGTGCTCGCCTGCCTGTCTACCTGCGCGCCTGAGGAGGTGCGTGTGTCCTTCCGCTTTCTGCCTTCCTCGCTGTCCTCACACGTGCATCGTGTCTCCTCCTTCATCTTCTCTTTTTTTTTTGTGTTGTGGTTGCTCTTCGGTCGCACACCTCTCGGCTGCACACACACACACACACACACAAACACACTCACACACTCACACACACACATACATCTATCGACACAAGCTCGCCGAAGAAACCAAAGACACGCGGGGCAGCACCAGAGTCGTGTCTTGGTGCATCTGTACAACGCCACGTTCTCCTCCCATCTCTCTCTCCTTCTTTCTCCCCACTCTTTCAGCAAGAGTTACGAGGAGAGGGAGGGACACACGCACACAGAGCAGTCGCTGACGTGTCACCGGCTCCACCCAGTCCCGCCCCCACACCCACAATGTCGCGACCCGCCGCTGCGCCGTCTGGCGGCGCCGCCTCGGCGGCCCGCGGCACTGTCCCAGCGCAGGATGACCCTGCGATGGAGTGCAGCATGCGTCTTCCCCTGCCCGACGCGGCATCGGCCAGCGTTCTGTGGAAGGTGCTCAAGACAGACCCCGCCGTCCCCGGGACGGCGAAGGACGTCTTCTGGTGGAGCGACGACCCATCGCAGCGCACCGTCGCGGTGACGGTCAAGGCCACCTCGAAGCGCGACCTGCGCTCCGCCGTCGGGTCTGTCCTCGAGCAGGCGAAGCTGGTCGTGCGGACGCTGCGCGTCTACCCGCCCACCACAGGACACGGCGCCGCTGCTGCGTCGAGTACGCCGTAGGTGCGCCCACCGCAGCGAGGGAGAGACGCTTCCTTCACCTCCCACACTCCCCTCCTTTGGTAGCGCAGATGCATGAGACCTTCCTGCGCCATCGAACCGGTGCACAGGAGCCGAATGTGTCTCACAGCGGAGTTGCATGTGTGTGTGTGTGGGGTATCATCGACATCACCCCCCCACTTCTCCTCTTCCTTCCACACATGCGATGGAGATGCGGAGGGCAGATGGCCGGAGTTGTCATTGTTGGAGCTGTTGCCGTCTCCGCTGCTCATGGTTTTACCATCTCACACAATGCATGTCCATCATGAGTGGTGCGGACTGTGGGTGGACGGAGCGTGGCATCCAACCGCTCTCCCCCCCCCGCGCTCTCCTGTGTGCGTCCTTCTCCCATTCCCACCCTCACTTGCGCCTCTGGACTGTTCTACGTCATCCTCGTCCCCCTCTCTTCTCCACACACATACACACACACACACATTTCCATCGCGCACCGTCGTCGTGCACGCGTGGCGCAGTCCACAGCACCCAAGCACACCTCGCTCTCTTTCTCTGCCTTCCTCTCTCTATCTATTCCCCTCTCCCCACCACCACCACCACTACCGCCACTACCCCGCGCCGACATGTCTGTGAAGGACACGTGCAAGAAGGCCGCCGAGCTGGAGGCGAAGCTGAGCGGCAAGCTGTTCCTCGGCGGCGCGAAGCCGACCGCGGAGGACGTGAAGGCGTTCAACGACCTGCTC
>JAECZO010000149.1:0-55832 GCA_019188245.1 Novymonas esmeraldas | reverse complement strand
CCACCTCCTTCTTGTTCACCTTCGAGCCCGGCCGGTCCACGTCGCGCACGATGTGCGTCATGCCCGCCTTGAACGCCATGAAGCTCGTCAGGTGCGGCTTCTGCGTCGCATCGTCCTTCGGGAACGCACGCGCGCGGCCACGGATCTGGCGCGAGCGCTTGCGCGGCAGGAAGCCGAGATGGCCGTGGCGGGGGTGCTCGAACTTGCAGTGAGACATGGTCGCTGAGACTGGTTCTTGTTTGCTTGTTTGAATGGGAGAAGGTTCGCGTTGGTGTGTGTAAAGAGAGAGAGTGGGAGTGGTGGTGGTGGCACGTGCAGAGCAGCGGGGATGCTGATTCTGCCGTGGTACGTGTGTGTGGATGTATGTTTGTATGTATGTGGATATGTGGATGTGTGTGGATGTGTATTTATGCAGGCCGACAGAGGGAGGTGAGATCGATAAGAAGAGGAACGGTACGAGCGTCTCGTGTACGCTCCGGCACTGACGTCCGACTGCTGCATCACACTATGTGTGTGCGTGTGTGTGCGTGTGGTGGTGCGCCTCTGCACTGCTCGTTTTCTGAGGTGGTCTCGCTCCTTCGCTGTGCCTTTGTCCTTGTGTCTGTCTGTCTTTTTGTGTGTGATGTGCATACTCCGTGCAGCGGCAGACGATGAGAGCCGGCGCCTCGCCCACACATCGAGCCTAGGCCAGTTGACGCTTGTTGGAGAGTACGCGTGCCAGCACCACAGCGGAGCCGATCACCTCCGTCTTGCGGAGCGTCCGTACCGTGGTCGACGCCGCGGCGGCGTGCGAGTCATGCGGCGGCTTCTCCGCCGTGGATGGCGAGGCGCCGTTGGCGGCGGTGGGCAGAGCGGTGACGAGCTGGTGGAGCATCCGCAGCTTCGCCGACGTGAGGTCGACCACCTCGAAGCGCACCAGCTTCCCTTCCAACAGCCGGAGGTGCGTCATGGCGTTGAAGACGCGCTCCGCCGAGCTCCCCTGCTTGAAGGTGAGGCAGTGGGCAAGCGACGGGACGGGGTTGAAGGCGCGGACGGGGTACACAAGCACCGTCCCGCACGCCTCCATCGCCGTGGCGAGCACGTCCTGCACGCCAGTGGTGCTCAGCAGCGGTGAGGAAGGCGGCTGACGCGCCGCAGAGGCGGTTGGATCGGCGGTGCGTCGAAAGAACGTGACGACGTCGTGCACGTCGCGGCGCGTGTCCTTGTCGAGCGCCGCCACCTCCGCCTCGCCGATCTTCAGCTCGATGGACGTCGCGCCGGGCGTGTAGACGACGTGGCCTCTGCGGTGCATCTGCAGCGCCAGCCACTCTGTCCTAGCCGTCATCGGAACGAACACTTCGTGCGGGTAGGCGTCGCGCAGCTTCGCCGCGACGTCGCCGGCGGAGGGCAGGTCGGCCTTGTTGAGCGCCACCACCATGGGAAAGCGGAGACGGATGTAGAGCGCCACGAAGAGGTGCAGCTCCGACGGCCCCCACGTGCGCAGCTTCGCCGCCAAGGCCAACTCGTTCGCGATGCCGACGCGCCGCAGCACGCGGTCCACGAAGGTGGGTGTGCTGCGGTAGCCGCTGAACATGATGCGCAGCTTCGCGGGCTGTCGCACGAGGCTGGTCCACTTCGCCCTAAGGTTGTCGTAGATCCAGCTGTGCACCTCCGCCCGCACCCACGAGATGTCCTCCAAGGCGGAGCCGTGGCCGGGCGCACACGCCGTCCCATCCGCCTCCGTCGCCGCGGCGCCGTCGACGACGTGGACGAGCACGTCGGCGTCGCACAAGTCATTGAGGAACTGGTTGCCCTTGCCCTTGCCTTGGTACGCCCCCTGCACGAGGCCCGCGACGTCCTTCACCTTCACCGGGTGCAGGCGGAAGCGGCTGTCACCCAGCGCGCGCACGTGGCCGTACGTCGCGTCGCATGCATCAGCCGCGAGACGGTACGCGTGGCCGGCGCCGTCGCCGAGTGTCGCGCAGGGGCAGTAGAGCGGCGCCAGCCCGGCACCGATGTTGGGTTCGATAGTGGTGAATGGGAATGCTGCAACCCGCGCGGCATCGCTCTCGTCCGTCGGGTTCGTGACGGCGTTGAAGAAGGTGCTCTTGCCCGCACTCGGCTTGCCGATGAGGCCGATAGTGAGCGTGCAGGAGCCGCCACCGCTGCCGCTGCCGCTGCTGCTGCTGCTCGCGACGGCCCCGGCCGCATCGGCATCGGGGGCACCGTTGTGAGCGTCCTCATCGCCGCCGTCCTCGTCGCCGCCGCCGTCGCCGCTGCGCCTCGCCTCCGCCAGCAGCGCCGCCGCCGCCTTCGTCTCCGCCTCGGTGATGAGCGCCGTGCGGAGGGCGTCGTCCTCGTCCGCCCACAGGCCGGCCAGCGTCGCCGCGGCGCTCTCCTCCTCGGCGCCGGCGGCTCTCGCGGCGGTGGCGCCGCCGCTGCCCCCGCGCGCGATGGCGTCGACGACGACGTCCGCCGTCTCCTGCGCGAGACCGGTGGCGTAGAGGTAGGCGGGCAGCAACATGGCCGTCCCCACGCCAAGCTCATCGGCGAGGTACGCCGACGTCCGCACCACGACGTCTGCCGCCCAGCGCTCGTACGAGACCGAGTGCCATGACGGCCCGTCCACCACCTCCACCACCGGCAGCGTGGACGGGTAGCTCCACGGGACGCGGAAGCACACCTTCAGCCGCTCCAGCACGCGCACACCCGCCGCCTCCAGCGACGCCGCAGCGGCGGCGGTGGCGGTGGACGAGGACGAGACGGCGGCCAGCGTCGACTCCACGTCGGGGAAGAGGGGGAGGCGCACAAGCGCTGCGCTGCCGCGAGTGACGAGGCAGTCCTCATACATGGACTGCACCATCTCCAGCTCCTCGTCGCGAGCCTCCTGTGCCGCCGCCACCTCGGCAGAGCTCATCGAGGCGGCACGACACACCTCTCGCACGGCCGTGCGCACCTCCTTCAGTGCTGGAATGCTGTGCGCGTGGTCGTGGAAGAGGATGCGCGAGGCGGTGCTGCACACCTGCGCGAAGGCGGCGCTCTCCTCCGGCTGCACGATCGCATCCTTTCTGCCGATGATGTGAAGGAACGCGAGCTGGCCAAAGACACCCGCTGCGCTGTCGGCCGGCGGTGGGAAGAGCCCCGCGACGGCATCCCCGCCGCTGAAGACGCGGCGCGGGTCCGGCGCGCCGGCGACGATGACACCGCGCAGCTGCGCCGCCACCGCGGCGTCCGACGCGCGGCGCCGTAGGAACCGGTAGATCATCAGGGCGCCTTGCGAGAAGCCCAGCATGACGGTGCAGGCGAGGTCGGTGCCCGGGCCGTCTGGCTGCATCGCTGCCGCCACCACCGCATCGCCAGCGCTGTAGCTCTCCGCGTCACCGTCCGCGCACCAGGACCGCGTCGGCGTGTCGTCCTCTGCCGTGATGAGGGGAAGCACGTGAGGTGCCTCCACAAACACCAACTCCGCCAGGTTGGCCAGGTCATCCTGGAAGCGGCTCAGCTGGTTCTGAAAGATCTCCCGCGTCTGCTGCGCGCCATGCAAGCACAGCACCCGCACTGTCATGATGGCCACCGACGCCACCGCACAGAGGCAGAGACAGAGAAAGAGAGAGAGACAGATACACAGACACCACAGTTGGTTGGTGCGGGAGAGGAGGGGGCCGTGACGGCGACCTGCTGCACCGGCGTGAAGGAGAGGCGGCCAAGAAGGAAGAAGATGAGAGAGAGATAGGGAGAGGGAGCAGGAGATGGCGCGTGCTCGGCACAGTGGCGGAGTGAGACGTGAGGAGTGGTCGAGGGGGGAGAAGGAAGAACAGACACAAGAGATGTGGAGGAATGTGTGTGTGTGTGTGCACGTCTCTGGGCGCGCTGACACGAAGGAAGAAGAGAGGCGTGGATGGTGGCAGCGAAGGGAGCTGTTGACGAGAGCGTGACGGCAGGAGAGAGACTGCGGTCGTGGCGCACATCACGACGTCGATCGGCGGCACGGGTCCTGTCCACAGAGTGAGAGGAAGGGAGAGGTAGAGTCGGACTTGCCCCGGGGATGGAGGGAGGGGAGGCGGTGGTCGAGCGACACAGAGAGAGAGAGAAGACGAGAAAGGATGGAGGTGACCTCCTTCACACCGCGGCGAAGGGGAGTCGGCAGGCGACGACACACTGCGCCGGTGGACTCCCTCCACGTCAGCCGCGCCACCGCCTCAGGTGCACTCGGTCGTGGGCGGCTCGGCGCTCTCGGCGGCAGCGTCGTCGTCGCTGTCCTCTACCTCCGCGCTCACCACTCGTGCGCCGTGCGGGACACGGGAGCCCTCTGCCCCGCAGGAGGGCTGTTGGGTGCGCGTGCATCGCTGAAGCAGCAGCAGCACATGCTCCAGCTCCGCCAGCGCATCCCGCTCCCCCGCGTGCAGAGTCTGGTGGGCCCTCACCATGTCCATCAACTGCGGCGGCGGCGACGCTTCAGCCGCGTCTGGCGCCACGGCCAGCTCCTTGGCATGTCCGCTGCTGCCTCTGTGGGAGGGCATGCGACCCCCCGACACAGCAGAGGTCGGTGACGTAGACGTCAGTGGCAGCTTTGCCAGCGCAGCACGCAGATGCTTCAGCCGCTGCGTGGAGCCGGCCTGCAGGTGGCGCAGCAGCTCGCGGCGCTCCATGATGGTCACAGAGAGTGCCTGCACCGCATCACTGAACGCGGCGGCCGGCGACGACGCCGACGGGGCACCGGCCGCAGTGGCCGGCAGTGTAGGCGACGCGAGCACGTCCTCCAGCTCCTGTGTGCGCCGCCGCTGCTCGCTGTCCAGAGCCGAGAGAAGCCGCTTGCCGCGCGCGTCCAGCTCGTCTAGCTGCGATTGCAGGCACGTTCTCCGAGCGCACAGGGCGGCGTACCGCTGTCGCTGCGAGCGCATCTGCGCCATCTCCGCCTCGAGCTGCGCAGCCACCACGTCAGCAGAGGCGTTTGTTGGCAGCGCAGCGCTGCTGTCGGCCGGCAGCGGCGGCGTCGTTGCCGCCTCTACCTGGCGTGGATCGGTGGAGGTGGCGACGGCGGCGGCGGGTCGGCAGCGCTGCGCCACCTCCGCATCGCGCAGGCGCTGCTGCGCACGCTCGACTTCGGCGCACACCAGCGCGAAGGCGTGCGCCGCCGCGGCGCGACGCTCTGTGCTCTCCTGCGCGGCGAGACGGTAGCGATCGACCTCGACCGCTCTGGCGGCCGCCTCGCGGGTCATCCGCGTCACCACGTCGAAGAAGCTACGACGCTCCTGGCGCAGCAGCGTCTCCGGCGGCTCGCACTCGACGGCCGCGGTGTCTGATGGAGCACCTGCACCGGCCGGCCTCGCCGCCGCATCGCGACTGGGCAGTGGGCGCCGGTGCGACGTGAGCGGCGCTCGCTCACCTGCGATCCCCGTGGAGGTCGGCGCGCTGCGCGGCGGTGGACTCCGACTGCGCACAAGATGGGGAGAGAGGTCGTCTAGAGAGAGCGGCGCCGGTGCAGCGTCACTCTTGTGCGGATGGCGGCGCCACGTAGATGCTCCGCCATCGCGGGATCGTCCATCTGTCCGCGGCGGCGGGGACCACCCACCAGGACCGCCTTGCGGTGCCCAGCACATGGAAGAGGAAGAGCACACTGCAGTGGGGGCCACGTCGCTCTCCCACGCCACAGACGCTGACTGATGTTTGGTGGTGTGCCGCATGACGGCAAGAATGCGAGGCGTGTGTGTGTGTGTGTGTGTGTGTGTGCGCTGTCTGTGCGCTGTCTGTGCGCTGTCTGTGCGCTGTCTGTGCGCCACACACCACGCGGGCCGCCTCGGACGTCTCTGGACAGAGGAAGGAGGAAGGAAAGGTGTGAGGAGGAGTTCAGGAAGAGAAACCAAGGCGGGGGGGGGGCAGGGTAAGGAGGCTGCCTCCGCTCACGTGCGTGCGTGTGTGTGTATGTGTGTCTGTGTCTGTGTGTGTATGTTCGATGGTGACTTGCGGACGCGGCCCGCTCTCGGGCGTAACACCCACGTTGTGCACGGCGCTCTCAGCGCAGCTGATCGAGGAGGAGCTGCTCCATCAGCTGAACGGCGCGCTGATGCTCTGCCTCGTTGCCCTCTCCCATCGTCAGAGGCAGCGCAGCCCCGCCAATCGCCGCTGATGCCGCTGCGCTGCCGATGTGCAGGCGCTCGCGCAGCAGCCGCAATGCGTACTGAACCGCCTCGATTTGCGCGACCGCGTCCGCAGCGGACGCCGTCTCGAGCGGAGCCGCCGCCGCTGAGTCGACAGTGACCGCCCCCGCAGGAGAGCCCGGCACTCTCTTACGCGGCCGCCGCCACCGCGGCGCGTGACTCTCTGGAGGGGACGTGGGCGGCGGTGCCACAACGCGGCGCCGCGCCGGCCTCCGCGGTGGCGTTGACGGCGCCGAGCTCACCGGCGCGTCTCGCGGAACGGCGTCGTCGTCGTCATCGCCGGGGCCAAATATCCCATCGGTGCTGAGCCGGCCATCGGACGAGTGGGAGTACAGCACAGCCAGTGGAACAGTGTTGAGGATGGCACCGGTGACAGAGCTCGAGCTGCTACTGCTGCTGCTGCTGCTGGTGCTGGTAGTAGTGGTGGTGGTGGAGCTGGTGCTGCTGGAGCTACTGCGCGCACGTCGTACACCGCGGCGCCGAGTACGAGGCGGGAGCGGCCGTCGCTGACTCCGCACAGGAGAGGCACGGGTCGCCGTGCGTGCAGGGCAGGGCGAGGGTAGACGCGCGTCCGTCGCGGTCAACGGAGGATGGCGTGGGTGGGGCGACGGCGGCGGCAACAGCAGGGGTGGTACGGGGTGCGGCGGACGATCGCTGGCCAACGCCGGCGAGCCAACCACGCTGAACTGCTGCGAGCAGAAGTAGTGGTAGAGCTCCGCGAGGTGGCGGCACACCCTCGTGCCGTCCGTTGCGCACGGCGCCACCTCGTACATCCGCGGCGTGCACGTGCAGGAGAGACACGGCACCACACAGCGCCACTGCGCCTTGGCGAGAAGGGCCACCGTCGCCCACCACGCAGGGCACGTCGATGGGGCGGCGGTGGAAGAGGTGCCTCGAGCCGGGGACTGAGGCGTGGCCCGCGAGTGCGCCTCCGCCCCATCGTTCACTGCCGCCAGCAACGGCGCAAGAGTCAGCGTCATCCGCACCTGCAGGTAGCGTCGGATCGTGGCGGAGACAGCGTAGCAGAGCGGTCCAGTGGTGATGCAGCTGTAGCCAGACAGGTAGTCCGCGACACCACGCGGTGCCGCACGCGCGCGCGCATCCACGACGTTCACCGCGGTCGCGTAGTTGGCTGGAGTGAAGAGCGTGCGACCAAAGAGGAGAAGCGCGGCTCGGTGCCGCGGCAGCACCGCCACCGCCGGCGGCTGCGACGCCAACACGCGGTCCTCGCGGACGGCGATGTTCGAGAAGGTGTCCTCGCTGCGCGTAGCCGGAAGCACCAGCCCATGCACCACCCACCGCCTCCGCTTGGTGGCCGCACGAGCGGGGTCGGCCCCGTCACACGCACCCCCGCGCCGCGAAGCCGGCGCATCGCCCCCACCCGTCGCTGGGCCGTCGCTCGGCTGCCATGCAACGACAGGCACGCGGCGCAGAATGAGCTGCGGCCGCCGTGGCTGCCGCTGCAAGGCGACTGCAAGATGGTTCCAGCGGCACAGCTGCGCAAAGCACAGGCTCTGCACGGACTTGGAATACAGGACGCGTGCCGCGGCGTTGCCGGCGGTCTCGGTTGGTGCGGTGGTCACCATGACGGCAGCCAGACTGCCGAGCTCCACCGCCCCGGCAGGGGGCGTCGCGGTCGCGGATGTGAAAGTGGTATCGAGACCCACGGCTGACCGGAGCGCCTCGGCGAAGGCTGGCAGGCCATCGAACACCTGGCCCATCGGCAGGTGCTGCGCCAGAGCCGCATGCCCCGCCGTGCTGCACGCCACGGCAAGACTGCGGGCAGCGTCGGCGCGGTAGAGGGCGAACGCCTCCGCCAGCATACCCATCAGGACAGCGTACTGCTCCTCCGGCGGCATCGCAGGTGCGGCGGCGTTCGATGGCCAGGCCGCACCGCTACGCGTTGGCGACGGCGCGGCATCCTGCGAGATGGATATGGCCAGCAGCGGTGGCATGTAGCTGTGCTCCACATGCGCGCGCCGCGTCCACCACCGCAGCTCTGCCTCCACCGACGTCGCCGGAGGACAGAGCAGCACCACCAGACCATTGCTGCCACTGCCCTCGACACAGGTGCCCTCCTCATCTCCACCACCAGCAGTCCGCGAGCCAGCGTCCGTCTTTCTGCGTCGCGAGCCGCGCGGCGCTGAAGTCGCCTGCGCGGGCGGGGCGGGTGTGTGGGAGGCCTGCGCCACCGTGCCGGCGCCGCTGGAGGACTCGGCGCCTGCACGGTGCAGCCAACCCCAGTACACCAGCACCAGACGCAGCAGTGCCCCGTACTTCGCCTGGTACCCCTCGACCAGCTCGATCCACAGGCAGGAGAAGCTGGCAGCGGCGGCACCAGTCCCGGTCACACGCACGGCAGACAACCACGTCTGAAGCGGCGACGCAGCCGACGCGGCGGCGGCGGCGGCGGTGCTCGTGGTCCCTGTCTTGGCCAGTCGACTCCTCCTACGCGGCGGGGGTCGCGGCGTCGACGGCGACGACGCTGGAGGAGCCGCAGTGACACGAGCATCATCCGCCGCCGGTGTCGCTGGTGCGTCCGCTGGCGGCACGCCCTCCACGCTGACGGGCATCGCCGGAGGGGTAGGAAGTCGGACTCGCTTGCCTCTCGGCTCCTTCCCGCGCCTCGGTGATGCTTGGGGTGCTGCCGTGGCAGCGGCGGCGTCGGCTGCCGCCGGGGCGGCTGACACGACCTCGGCGGTGCTCGCGCTCACGTCCGCGTCGCTCGAGAAGAGGATCGACAGGGGCAGGTCGCCGGCGGTGGGCTGCGCGAGTGCGGTGACGGCGTCGTCTCGTTCGCCGTGAGGAGCGAGAGGGAGACTCGCCAAGGGGTCCGCGGCACCGCCGAGGCCCACCAGCTCCTGCGCCACGTCGCCAGGGATCAAGAACTCGTGCTGAGTAGGTGAGCGCGCGGTGGACTTCCCCACCCCGGCAGCCTGCGCCTTCCGTGGACCCCTGCGCTTCGCCGCAGAGGGCGCGGGTGCGGAGGCGGCGGCTGACACGGCCGCACCCGCCGCCGTCGATGCTCCGCCTGCAGCGTCGTTGCCGGGACTGCGCCGTGCTGCCTCACCGTGGGCCGCTGTCGCCTTCGTCACACGCTTGCGAGAGCGTGGCTCGGTGGTGGGGAGGGGGATCGGCGTCCACGAGAGTGATGCGGTGCGGACGTGGCGAGGCGCGTATGGGTCGTCCAGCAGAAGATCGGTGGCGAGCTGCGAGAGAGACGTGCAGCCGCACGTGTCGCGGAGCGAGGTGGCCAGCGCCGACAGAGACGCCGTCGACGCCACACCGGGGATGGCGGACGAGCACGACGAGGCGGGCGAGCACGACGACGGTGGCAGCTCGTCCAGTGCGGCGAGTGGAAGCGTCAGCGCCGTCTCGCCAGCGACAAGGTCCGTCGGAGACATCCCATCATGTGTGTACACAACGTGTTTCTGCGCGGGCTGGCCAGCAGCGCGGTGTAGCGACTGCGTCGAGGACGCGGACGATGGGGAGTCGGTGGCGGACAGACGACCGAGGCTGCCGCCTGGCGGAGCTGCATCGTCGGACAGCACCTGCGTCGTCGCTGCGCTCCCCGGAGGCACGAGGAGCAGTGGCGAGGCGAGGCCGCACGACGCAGCCGGCGGTGGATTCGAGTTCAACGTTTCGGTCCGCTCGGGGAGTGAGAGAGGCGACAAGAGGAGCGATGCCTCCGCGTCCGCAAGGTGGCGACCGCCGACAGCTGAAGCCGGCGCCGACCGCTGCGACGGTGGGTGTCCGAGCGACTGAGCAGCACGCGCGGCGGTGGAGGTGGTGGTGCTCACTGCTGAGAGCCTCACGGCGGTCGTGTCGGAGGCGGTGGAGAAGAGAGAACTGCGGAGCGACAGAAGCGACGGTGTGCGCGACGACGACGACGACGACGACGACGACGACGTGCTCAGTTGTGCCATCGGATGCGGTGCCGGTGGGCGCTCCCACCACCACCCGCCGTCGAGGCCAGAGACGTGGAGAGCGTCCCCGAGGATCGCAATCGGCGCAGCAGCAGCGGCAGTGAGCGTCCACGCCGCGGCGATGGACTGCGAGTCGGACGCCTCAACGGAGAAGGAGGTGGGCGAGCCGACAGCATTCGAGTCGTCGTCGTAGCCGTAGTCGCCGCGGGCCCTCTCAGAGGCGGAGCTGTCGAGAGAGGAGAAGGGAGAGACCGGCCGCTCCGCTGTGGTGCTGGTGGACGCGCACGGTGACGAGTGCGCCTCCTCGTGCCTCTCCCTCCCCCCTCCCCGCATGCGTGTTGCCTCGTCGAGTCTGCGCACCGCGACACACTAGGCATGCGCCAGTGCGCGCGCGAGTCCGTCCGTCTGTCTGTGTGTGTGTGTGTGTGTGTGTGTCTGTGTGTGTGTGTGTCTGTGTGTGTCTCTTCTACGAACAATAACTGTAAGGCGATGGCAGCGGGAAGGGGGTCTATGCGGCTCTATGCGTCCGTCAAGTGGAGTGCGCACCTCAGCGCTTTCTCCCGTCCCACAGGCAGTGCGCACGTACACGCGCATGTCAATGTGTGTGTGTGTGTGTGCGTACGTGTGTACACCGCGTGCCGTATGCATCACAGAGGCGATGGGGGAGGGGACGAGATACAGAGAGGGTAGCAAAGCACCAGGAAGAGGAGGCGCACGAAGAAGCGGTGGCGCCGATCGCAGTCCAACACGGCGGCGGTGGGCGAGCTCAACACGCACAGTGTGGCCGTGGACGAGCACGTGGTCCGCCGCCGTGTCGCATCCCAAGAGGCGAGATCCGGCGGAGACCAAGCGAGAGGACACCGATCGAGAGAGAAGAGGTACACACACACACACACACATACACACACAGAAAGACACACGCACGCACCGCTCGGGGGAGAGCAGAGAGTGAGTGGGAGGGACGACGGCACGACGAGCGGCACTGCACTCCGGCGCTGCACTCCTTCTGCGTGTGTGCGTGTAGAGGTGGGGTGGGTGGGTGGGGGGGTTCACTCGTACGTACCAGAGCGGAGGGGTGAGGAGAAAGGAGGAGGAAAGGGTGTGTGTGTGTGCTCTCCGGCTCATCCAGATAGAGAGAGGAGGAGGAGGACCAACACAGCCACCGCATATTATTGTGGAGGGAGATGAGTGTGGAGATGCATCCGCCGTGCTGTGTTCACGCCTCGTAGCGAGTCGAGAAGTCCCCTTTCCCCCTTCCTTCCCCCTCGACGATGGGATGGAGAAGACACGCGAACACAGCCGGACCTTCCCCACTCACACGCACGAACACCACCTCCGGGCGGCGGCGGCGGCGGAGGTGACTGCGGCGGCATCTCCGCTCCCTCTTCCTCCGCCTCCTTCCTCCTCACGAGGGTCACCGCCATCAACGCACACGCACACAGGCATTCGAGCATCTGTGAAGCACAATAGACAAGAGGGAAGGGAAGACCGCAGACCGGCCGCGATACAGTTGAAGAGACAACACAGCTCCAAGAATCACACACGCACACACTTTTTAAACAAAGCGCAAATACACACGCGAACATGCCAGAGTGGAGAAGAAGGAAGTGGATCGAACACCGCTCGGGTGCGAAAGAGAGAGAAACAAAAAGCGCGTGTGTGTACGTGTGTGTACGTGTCCTCTTCCCTTCTCACCATCAGCCATGCTTTGTCGCCCGGTCGATCTCCGGGCCACGCGGCTCCGCCGGCTTCGTGGTGGCGGCGCCGGTGGCTGCTTGATTCTGATCGCGCAGTTGTTGCCACCACATCTGAGAATACAAGCCGCGCCTGTGCAGCAGCTCTGCGTGTGTGCCCTGCTCCGCCAACCCGCCCTTGCCGTCAAGGACAAAGATGATGTCGGCCTCCTTGACAGTGGTGAGGCGGTGTGCAATCAGGATAATAGTGCGCCGCCGCGTCGCCGCCGTGGCGTTCTTCAGCGTCGCCATCACGTTCACCTCGGTGGTGCTGTCGAGCGCCGAGGTGGCCTCGTCGGCGAGGAGGATGGGGGAGTCCCTCAACACCATGCGCGCGATAGAGACACGCTGCTTCTCGCCGCCGCTGAGCTTCAGCCCACGCTCACCCACGGAGGTGTCGTAGCCCTCGCTCATCCGGGCCACCGTGTCGTGCAGACTCGCCGCCCGGGCAGCCGCCTCCACCTCCTCGTCCGTCGCGTCCATGCGACCGTAGCGGATGTTGTAGCGCACCGACTCGTTGAACAGAACGGTGTCCTGCGGGATGACGCCGATGCACCGCCGCACACTCTCCGTGCGCAGCCCCTCGAGCGGCTGCCCGTCCAGCAGCACCTGCCCCGCCGTTGGATCGTAGAAGCGGAAGAGGAGGCGGAAGATCGTGCTTTTGCCGCTGCCAGAGGGGCCGACGAAGGCCACCGTCTTGCCGCCGGGGATGACAAGGCTGAGGTGGTTCAGCACGATGCGGTTCAGCTCCTTCTTGTACTCGAAGGTGACGTCGCGCAGCTCGATGGTGCCGTTGACGTACTGGTACTCGGCCGCCTCGGGCTTGTCCTTCATGTCAGAGGTCTGGTCCAGCAGCGCGATCATGGCCTGCATGTTCTGCGTGCTGGACTGCATCTCGCGGTAGATCATACCAAGGTAGCTCAGGGGCATGTAGAGCTGCATGAGCAGCGCGTCCACCAGCACCAGGTCACCCACCGTCATCGCACCCGTGAGCACCCCACACGTGGAGAGGTAGATGCTCAGCACGCTGGCGACCACAAAGATGAGCTGCTGCCCAAAGTTCAGCACCGCGACGGACTGATCCAGGATGACCAGCTGCTTGTTCATGTTCGTCGTCTCCTTGCGGATGCGCGCGGACTCGTACTTCTCCGACCCGAAGTACTTCACCGTCTCGTAGTTCAGCAGCGAGTCGACGATGAGGCCGCCGACGCGGCTGTCGAGCGCGTTGTAGCGCGTGCGGAACTTCGAGCGCCAGTTGGTCACGGACAAGGTCCACGACACGTAGGCGACGACAGAGACGAGCGCGATGCCGATGAACTGCGGGCCGGCCTGCGTGTTGAGCGCGCCGCACACGAGGCCCATCTCGAAGATGGTCGGGACAATCATGAAGAGGAGCACGTAGGCGAGCGTCCAAAAGGCGCGACTGCCGCGGTCGAGGTCCTTGCTCACGACACCAGTCTCGCGGCTGAGGTGGTAGCTCATGTCGAGGCGGTGCAGCTTGTTGAACATCTCGATCGCCAGTTCCGTGGAGGCGTGCCCGCCAACAGGGGCGAACAGAACCGTCTTGAGCTCCTCGGAGACGGAGCTCGTGATGCGGCAGATGCCGTATGCCACGACGCAGCCGAAGACGCCGACGGCGAACGGGCCAGCCACCGTGACCGCCTCCGCCGTGGGCGTCGCCGGCGCGAGCAAGTCGATGATCGTCTTGAACCAGAACGGCACCGCCACCTTCAGCACCTTGGCCACCAGCACACACGCAACACTGCCGGTGACGAGCAGCTTGATCTTCAGCTGACCACGCGGCCAGAGATACGACCACACCTTGCGCAGCACGCGTCCGATAGGGATGTCCGACACGTTCTCCGAGATCTCGATGCCGTCCTGACGAGGAGGAGTTGACACCTTCGGCGCAGCTTTTGTCGCCTCGCCCGACACGCCTGCTGCCGTCGCCGCTGCTGCACTGCCGTGTGACGACGTGGCACCCTTCGCTGCGGGTGTGCCCGCCTCCCTTGGGGACGATGGGTGAGCCCGTGGGTCTCTCGGCTCACCCTGCACAACCGACTCTGCCGGTCCACCCACCGGCGTGTGGTGCGGCGCTGTCACAACATCCGGTGACGCAGCACTGCTGACGCCGTCGCTCCCGGCAGCCGTGTGCGCGGAAGGAGCGTCGCTGGACGACTGTGTCGGCTCCGGCAGCGGTGGGTTCTCGACAGGGACGGCGAGGCCAGCGCGGCTCTGCAACTTGTCCCTCTTCGCTTGCTCCGACGGCGGCGTCGTGCCGGGGGCACGCAGGACCCACGACGGCCACACAAGCGCGCGCGCCTGCGTCGACGCGGCGCAATATCCTGGCCGCCACGCCGATGACGTGAGAGACGGGTGTGTGCTCAGGCCGTGCCGCACCGCGAGCACGCCACGCCGAGTGCGCAGCGCGGCGGACGAGATGGGCATGCACAAGGCGGCGCCTCGCAGAAGCGGAGCCCCGCGCCGAAGCATCGTCCACGATCGACGCGGTGCGCGGCGTCTATCCGATAGGGAGAAAAGGAAAAAAGAAAAAGAAGAAGACACGAGGGGGGCACTGATACACAAACCACGATGACAGTGGGCAAGACCAGCGCACCTTCACACGAGCGGAGAAACTCACTCGCGCCTCTCTCTCCTCTCTCTCCTCTCTTTCCTCCCCCCGCTGGTCGATGGAGCAATCACCTCAACAGAGACGTTGTGTGGCGTGGTGTGGGGGCGGAAGCGCGCTACCTTGCAGGGTAGCGACTCGTGGCGAAGAACAGCGGGAGACGGCGCTCCTGCGTAAACGGAGAACAGGGGGAGAGGCGAAGATGGAAAGAGCGAGATGGCTGTTGAGGAGCGCCTGCTTCGGCAAGGAAGATGATGATACGATGCACGCCACTCCCAACGAGGCAGCGTGGCGTGGCTGTTTCAAGACGGTGTGTGGCGTCCGCACCGCGCTTCCATGCGGAGACACCTCAGCGGCCAAAGGAAACAAAGACGGTGTGTGTCCGTGTGTGTGTGTGTGTCCGTGCGTATGTGTGTGTGTGAAGAGAAGTTCTAGAGTGGGTCTTGTCCGAGGGACACCGGCGATTACTGCACGCACCGAGATGAGAGGGGGGAGGGAAGGAAGGAGCGACAGCGAAGTGGCGGGTGAGGAGGAAGGAAGGAAGTAAAAGTAAAAGTAAAAAAAGAGGAGCGGTTGTCCCCTGCACACAAGGTACGCGGGGTCGGGGGGCGATCACGCATCTCGCCGTGTGGTGGCGGCGGCCGGCGCGGCCCTACCACCGCGCGCACGTGACACGGAGGCACTGCATGTGCCTGTACGTACGGATGTCTGTTTGTATGTGTATTTGTGAGACTGAGTGGGTGTGGGTGTGTGGAAGCGGCAGCGCGCCGATGCGTTGGCACACGAGCACACCGCGCAGCTGTAGAGGTACTGAGGCTGCAGCACTAGCAAGATGCGCACCGCGGCGATGATGATGACACCACCGCCACAGGCTGAGAAGAGGAGAGGGAGGAAGGAAGGAAGGAAGGACAGAAGAGGGCGGGGGAGGCGGTGCACAGCGCGCTGCACTGGCGTCCGGCATCCCGTCGCACTGCCCACGCATGCAGGTGGCGGCGTTCCGTGTGGGTCATCCGCTGTAGACGCCACGGTGGCCCACCGCCACGGTGCCACCGCCGCTGCTGGCGCCGCTGCTCGACGGGAGGAACGACGCCCGCCCCGCACCACCGGCGCCTGGGCGGCGCTGGCGAGGAATACGAAACAGACTCGGCACGAGAAGTGCGTCAATGGCATCGAGGGACTCGCCCTTGGCGACGCGAGCGCAGCACGCCTCCAGAAAGTCGATCTCGAAGCGGCTCAGCGGGAAGGACGAGGTCCACACGCCGACGGGGGGTCGGTACTGCTGCCGCTGGCGCTCGGCGAGAGAGGTGAACTCCATCACCTCGAAGAGGCTGCGGTAGAAGCCAGCGCGGAAGAGGTATGGCGCGAGCAGGTCCACGCCGTGCAGCACAAGGGTGCCGTCAGGGATGAGCTCCATCGACACCGCGGGCGTCTCCTCAAAGCGACGGACAAGATTCCAGTCGTCCTTCGCGTTGTACCCGCACTGCTGGCACCCCTCGACGCGACCGTCCTCCGCCTTCACGCGTGGCGCCCCACACTGGGTGCAGTGGGGCACCCAGTTCCGGATCTGACTCGGCAGCGCCTGCAGGCCGTCATGCCGCCCCTCGACGAAGCGCACCACCACCACACCGCCGTCTTCTTGAGAGACGGAGTCGGACAGCGACGGCTCCCCGGCAGCAGACAGCCCTCCTGTCTCCGTCTTGACCCGCACCAGCGGTGGCGTGGCGGCGGTCGGCGACGTGGTGCGAGGACGACACACGCCAGCGGAGGCAAAGACGGGGGACGCGCTGGCGGTAGCACCCCACGGGATAGCACCCGGCTCGTGGGCCACAACGTCCTCGTCGCTGTCCACCACCTCGCCCAGGTAGTTCTCATAGTCCCCCTGTGTCGCGTCCACCACCTCCATCATGATCCGCTCCTTGCGCTGCTCCCGACACGTGTCGCCGCTGCGGAAGGTGCCGTCCGGCTCCAGCACCACCATCTGCGTCCCTGCTGGCATCTGGTCCTTCACATTCATCATCCACAGATCCACCTCCAGCGAGGAGGACGCGACGCGGCGCTCGCACACCGGGCACGGCCCCACCGGATCCCGCATGGAGCGACACTTGTCCAGCATCACCACCCACGAGTCCACGTCGCAGCATTGCAGATGGCTGCACTCACGGCTGCGCACGAGGCAACGCATCGGTAGACGAGAGTATGGGCAGAGCAGCGAGAACTCGACAGAGGCCACCATGAGCTCATCGTCCTCGGCGTCCTCCGTGTTCGGCGTCTGCTGCGACCTCGACTGCCGCGCGTCTCCCGGCGACGCACCCCCGTCGGCGGTGCTAGTGCGCAGCCCGCGCGAGCCTCGACGGCGCGGTGCGCTGCTCTCCCCAAACGCCACCCGCAGCGCGCGCTGCCGATGCGCGTGCAGCCGACCAGCCGACTCGCGGCTCCCATCGCGCGATGCCTCGAGGTCGCTCATGATGCGTCGCCGCACTCCCTGCAGGGTGCTCGAAACGCCATCGGCCGTTGCGCCAGGCTGCGGGTGCCGGTGCGAGGCGACGTCGCCGCCATTGCTGCCGTGGTCCGCGGCATCCGGATGGACCGCCGTCGTGCTGGCGGACCAGTGCTGCGGAGCCCTGGTGCCCTCCGTCGCGTGGGCTCTCGATGGGTAAGCGCGGCTCGCAGGCGGGGAGCTGGACGGAGCCGGCAACGGGGCATGAGAAGAGGCACCGACGCGGTGGCCGCCACCACTACCGCTACCACGGCGCGCGCTTGCGGCGTCGAAGACACTCGCTATAGAGAAGGGTTCCCGTGGAAGAGCGGCATTGGACGATCCCCACAGCGGCAGAGTCGACAGAGACGCCGGCGATGGTCGCGCTGCGTGGGGTCGGCTGCTCGTCTTTGGCGGCATGCAGCCAGCACCACCGCTTCCACACCCTCACCCTCCTCCAAAGCAAGAACGACACCCCTTGCACTACCGCCGCAGAGAGAGGATAGGAGGAGGGGGGGAAGCGCAGGATGGGAGAGGATGTGCCACGGTGCTGCCGGACGCGAGCGCAGTGAGGAGGCGATGTGAAAAGAGTGAGTTCGACTCACCCCCGCCGACAAGCTCTGTCGGTTCACTGAAGAGGCTCTACCTGCTTCGCCGGTGGTATGAGAACGTTCCCCTCCTCTCCCTCCCTTCTGTGTATGAGTATGTGCTCTTGTATGCAAGAGTCTGTGTGTGTGTGTGTATGGAAGAAAGTTCTATGAGCAGGAGGTGAGGAAGCAGCAAGAGATGCGCGGTGGTGAAGCGTGCAGGAGAGAGTCCAAGAAGACGTCAACCGGCTCGTACATGCATGTGTGTGTGTGTATGTGTGTATGTGTGAAGAGTGCTGCTGAGCCTCCGACTATGCGCTGGTGCTCTGTTCCTCACGAAGTGAACAGGGGTTGAGAACTGGGGTGTAGGTGGCGGCAGCATCACGGGAGAGAGATGCGCCGCAGCGGCGGACGTGTCGGGAGTGTTGGGAGGGACAACAGCGGGAGAGAGAAAGAGAGACGGAGAGGAGTGGCAGGCGGGGGGGGAAGGAGGGAAGGAAGGGGGGGGAGCACTGCATCCCTCGTCCACTCTCGTTTTGTGTCTCTCAGCAGCACAAGAAGAGAGTCTGTGTCCACATCTGGTGCACTCGTGCTCTCGTGCCTGGTCTGCGCCAGACAGGGAACGAGAGTGGGACGGGGGGAAGGTGCGTGCGTCGACTGTTGATACGCGGGGTGAGAGCGAGAGAGGGCAGCCCTCTCCCTCCCTCCCTCCCTCCCTCCCTCCCGCCACACACCGCTCCCTACGGTGCGCTTCCAGCTCATTTGGTGTCCACGCCAGTGGCGGAGACAGAGAGACCATCTTGAAAGGACGTGTGTGCGGCTGTGTGTGTGTGTGTGTGTGTGTGTGTTTGCATGGGTGTATGTGACGAATAAGGGGAGGTAGAGTGGACTCCGTAGCAGTCACCTCGTCGTGGTGGTGATGAGAGCGGTCCTCGGGCTGCTGCTTCGAGCCACCCGTACGCGTGCACACGCACACTCACGTATCTGGCGACAAAAAAAAGGGGGGAGGTGCAAGGACAATCGTGGGCAGCTGTGTGTGCTGAGGTGCCGGGGGAGCGCAGACCTGTGTCTCACACGCGGTGACCCCCTCAGTCGTACCGCAGCGCGTACACCCAGCGTGCGCGCTGCGCAGCGTAGACGAGAAGTCCCAGGGACCATGTTACGTAGAGCAAGTTCATGATGGACGGAACCAGCAGTCGCGGAGTCCGCATGGCGTGGAGCAGGTATTGCGCCGAGGCAGAGGTGGCCGCGGCGCACATGTACACGTTGGACAGCTTTGCATCGTATGGGTACATGACCACCGCCGCACCGCCGATGCTGGTGTTCACGGCACCGGTGAGAAGCATGACGCGGCGCCGACTGCCGTACCAGCACGCGATGGAGCCGCAAGCGTTGAGGACGGAGAAGGCACCCGCGCCGACCGCGAATGGGATGTAGATCATTCCCCACCGTGTCACGTCGGACTCGATGCCGGTCTTCACTGGGGAAAGAGCAGGAGGCGGAGGGAGAGGAGGAAGACGGAGCAGAAGCGGCAGGTGGTGGAGGAGAGGAGAGGAGAGGAGAGGGGCAACGTGGGACTGAGGCGCAGTCAATCACACTCAGGGCGGCGACAGGTCGGCGCGTCTCACTTGTCGTTGATCCGCCGCTGACGCTGCTTCGTGTTCGCTTGTTTGTTTGGCGGAGGCGCATTTGTGTATGTGTGTGTGTGTGCAAGTGCAGTAGAGGCACGTGTCAGCTTGAGATGAACACCGCAGTGCAGTGGCATCTTCAGTGGAGGGGGGGAGGCGGGGGAGGAGGAGGCAGCCGACCTCGGCAGCCAGTGGCGGAATGGCGGCTGTATGGCGGGGCGCGGTGACGGGAGGTGGAAAGGGGCCTGCTCACTGTGAACAGGTACGTCGCCTCCCTCCCTCCCTCCCCTCCTTCCGCTCGCACCCTCTCTCACATTCACTGGGAAACGAACGGTGGCACACACACACCACACACACTCCGTGCGCGCCTCCTCCTTCCTCCCTCCCAGCCCACCCTCATGGATGCACGAGGGCTCGGCACAGACACAGTCTACTCGGCCCGCCCTCCAAGGTCTAGCAGAGGGGCCTCGCTGTGTCCACCAATCGAAGAGAGGATCACACGCAGCGACAGGCGGCCCGACCAGGACCGTGTCACCGCCTCTGGTGACTCGGTTGCAGTGACGGCGTCGTCCAGAGCGGCGCGAAGGCTGCTGCCGCCTCCTCCGCTGCTGCCGCTGCCGACGCTGCTGCGACGCCGCCCGCGGGTGGGGCTGCTGCGTTGCCGGCGGCCGCTGCTGCTGTCGTGCGGGCTGGTGTCGCCCCCGTCGGTGCCGCTCGGTGAGTGAGCGTCGTAGAACACGAGAGAGCGGCTGGGGCTGTTGATGAACGGGGAAAGACCGGCCACGCCGCTGGGCTCCGGCGGCGTCCGCGAGCGCCGCTCCTCCGAGGCGTCGCTTCGTCGTGCGGGGCTCCCGCGCTGGCGGCGCCGGACCGGAGGAGAGCCCCGCCGCCCGGTGGAGCCGATGAAGACCTCCTCCTCGTCGTCTGACCTCCCCACGCTGCGCGCCACACCAGGCTCCTCGCTGCTCGCACGGTCACGTGCCTGCCGCCCTGCCCGCGCCTCCTCCTCCTCCTCCTCCCGCTGGTGCATGAGGAGGGTGCTACGCCGGCACACGGTGCTGCTGCTGTTGCTCTGGGACGAGCGCCAGCTGCTGCGCGGTGATCGGCTGCCGCAGCTCTTGGTGCCGCCGCCGCCGCCTCCCTGCTGGGATTGCCGGAGCAGCAGCGGGGCGACTGTGTCGTAGCAGGCACACGCCTGCCCAAACAGGAGATTACACCGATGCCCCTGCGACACAATAACGTGGACGGCGAGGAGCACGACCTTGCCGAAGAGCGGCTGCACGCCGTCACGCCAACTCGTCTCCTCCGCCACCCGTCGTGCAAAGCAGAAGTACGGTGCGGCCGCCACCACCTCCGACCGCGTCAAGTCACGCGCGAGCACCGGCACGTCCGCCGCGTCGTCTGCGCCGCCTGGCGACCGCACCGCGGCTCGCACCCCTGGCGGCGGCGACGATCCTCGGCCGCGCACGGGTGACCGCGCCTCTTGCTGCGATCGCTGCGGCTGATGCTCCTGCTGCTGCTGTTGCTGCGCCGCCCGCCCCCACGCGGCACTGCTGCGCCGCCCGTTGGTGAGCTGCGGGGCTTCAAAGACGTCCGGCAGCAGCCCGTCTGCGAGAAAGCGGAACCATCGCCGGACCGACTTGGCGTTCGCCTGGGCGTGGATCGTGTACTGCAGCAGGTTTGTGAGCAGCGGCAGCAAGCCTGCTTCGTCCCCGGGCAGCAACTGGAGCAGCAGGCGGCGACCACGCGCCTCCGCCTGCCGATCCTCTTCTGCAGTCTCCTTTGCTGTGGTCTTCTGCGGCGACGTGTTGCGCGAGCACGACGTGCGCCGCGGCGAGAGGGACGACCTCCGCGTTGCACTGGGCGGAGGTGGCGCGGCGGCGATGGACTCCACCAAGTCGAGCAGGGTGTCCATGGCACGCACCACCATAGCGTAGAAGGCGCCGCTGTACGCCGCCCACTGCAGCACGCAGTCCGCCGCGTAGAGCTGCAGCGACGACAGCTCTGCGTACCGCGCATGCGTCTTGGAGAGGAAGCAGATGGCCAGCAGATACAGACTAATCTCATGCAACGCACCATCCCGGGAAGCCCACGTGGTGGACCGCACCGCCGCCGACGCAGACGAAGTCGACGAGCGCGACGGCGACTCCTCCGTGCCGTCTGGCGGACGCAGATTGGGGCACGTGAGCAGCATCAGAATGTCCACACACTGCCCAATGCGCTCCACCGGGGTAGGCTCGCTGTCTACGAGCCGCTCAAGGCCTGTGGACGCCCTCGCCACTGCACCCGCGCGGCGCTCCCTGTCAGCCGACGCGGCGCGCTCGGCGGAGCCCCGGCGGCTCACCGGGCTCGTCGCGCCGGCGCGGGAGCGCTGATGTGGTGGCGATCCCGTGCGCACGGGGCTCTGCCGCGGCCGCTTGAGCGGGCTGTGCGTCGGGCTCCCCGCCGCGGCGGCGGGGACGAGGATGTCCTCCATGGCGCCAGCCATCTCCGCCGCCAGCCGCTCCACCACCCCCTCCGTCGCCATCCTGTCGAGCAGTCGCGCACGCAGGCGCGGGTTTCCGAAGGCAGACATGTTCGCCAGCCCGCACAAGCCGCGCAACGGCGCCACACGCATCATATGCGCGAAGCCGGTGCGGCTCGCCACCACATCGCTCGTGATGCGCTGCTTCTTCTCGTACACGGCCATCTGCAGGCCGTCGTACCGCGCCGAGCACACCGCTGGCGGCAAGGCAGCGTCCAGCAGAAACTCCGTCAGGTAGCACTCCCGCAGGTAATCCGCCACGCGTCCCTCGATCCCGCAGCTGCGCCACACACCCTCCAGCTTCCCCATCTCCGCGCGCAGGTTGCGGTCGCCGACGATGATGTCCGCGACGGTACCAGGGCCGTCACCGCACTGCTCGCTGCCCCCCTCGGCCTCCTCGAGTTGCCGGGCGGCGCATGCAATGAAGGCGAGCAGCAGCAGTGTGCGCGGGTTCGTCGACACACTCTGGCACAGGTAGACCGACGCGTTTGCATACACCAGCAGCGCTCGCACGCACTCGTCCAGCTGCAACGCCAGCCGTCTGTCCGGCCGCTGCGTCGGTGCCGGGGCTGCCGTGGCGAATAGACTCTGGAAGCACGACGACGACTTGCTACGCGACGCCGACGGCGGCGGCGGCGGTGCAGGGCGGCAGCGACCGGAACCTGGCGCAGCGCACGGCTCGCCATTCATCATGGTCGCCAGGTAGCCGGGATCGCGCCAGATGAGCGCGTACGCCTGCCGGACCAGCCTCAGTGCGTCCGTCGCGACACGCCTGCTCTTCGCCAGCTGCTTCGCGTCGAAGATGTTGACGGCTGTGAGAAAGAGGGGTGGCGAGAGTGGTGCATCGAGGTCGATGACCCCGGACGACGGGGACGGCGGCGAGCTCGTCCCTGCCGGGGATGCGGTGGGGGCTCTCCCTCCTCTCGTCATGGGCAACAGGGAGCCGCCGCCCTTCACGACGTCCTCCATCGTGGCATCTTCGTTGTCGACGCGCGACGGCGAGTGCCGCGGCGACGGTGGGGCGGAGGAGTGCGGGGAGCCGCCCACGCTGCTGCTGCCCTCTGGTGGAAAGGAAATGGCCGTCACATCCTCCTCGGTGAAGAGCGGCTGATGCTGGCGCAGCTTGTCGAGGAGACGCTGCAGACCCACCCGCAGGTCATCCTCCTCGGCGTTGAAGATGCTGGCCTGACTGCGTGCGCGGGACCGCGATACCGTGCGCTGCCGCATCACCTATCGACCATCAATCCACAAGAGAAGTTGCACACACACACACACACACACACACACACAAACGAGCGTGCCGCAGCAACGGCAGTACGGGAGGGGTGGGGAAAGAGAGAGACACGGGGCGAGAACCCGCGTGCCACGGAAACGGAGAAGCGGGGCAGCGGCGAGAGATCGGTCGGAGCACAACAGTCTCAACCAGCGCAGAAAGAGAGACTCACAAAGGTGGAAGGGCGTGTGTACTTGGCGCCAGCAGGAACGCTGATGACCGTCTATCCAGACGCGCGTGCAAGAGTCAAGGGGGGAAAGGAGCGAGGGAAGCAGCGGTGAGGGAGGGGGCGGTGCATCGATGAAGAGGTGTATGTGTGTATCTATCCGCGTGTGTGTGTGTGTGTATCTAGCGTGCCGAAGGAAAACAGCAAGCGTGAGTGCCTGGACTCAAGCGACGAAGAGAAGGCTGTGCGTGTGTGTATGCATGTACGTGTGTGTGTGTGTCTGTGTGTGTCTGTGTGCGACGGAGAAGGGAAGACGGGAGACACACCCATACACACACGCACTCACTCCAACTGGCCCTGCTGAGGCTCCTGAATGGACTAGTGAAGGAAGAAGAGACTGGGGTCGTACACGCTGGGGCAGCTCTCCTGTGCACGTGCGTTGATTTGTGTGTGTGTGTGTGTACATGTGTGTGTAGAAGGCGAGAGAGGGGGAGAGAGGAGCGTGTGACGGCAGAGAGGTGGAGCAGAAACAGAAAGTAAGAGGCTCAGCTCCCCCTCCCCTCCCCTCCCCTCCTCTCCTCCGATACAGCTGTGTGGCGCATTCCCTTCCTCCACAGAGAGGAGACGCAAGCACGACAGACCACAGGAGGAAGGCAGAAGGAGGTGGACAGCACCGCTCTGCAGAGGGGGGGGACGTAGCGCGATCGGGCCCGCGGAAGCTGGACATCTCTCCGCATCAGTCCATCTACATTTGTGCGTGTGTGTGTGTACATGTGTGTGTACATGTGTGTGTGTTGCGCCGGACACGCGTTCCCTAAGTAAGCAGCAAAAGAAGACACACGCGCAGAAACCGCGGTAACAAATAAAGATGTGCCACACATGCTCAACGAGCCGGGAGCTCCACCCAGCACACGAGCAGCAACAAGCAACGACAGCATCCGCAGCCGTTCCCCACCTTGCTCACCGTGTGGGCTGCCCCCCACCCCCTCCCACCCCCTCTCTCATGCCCACACCGGCTCTGGACACCATCTACCTGCTACACATCATCGCCACTCGCATGAGACGAACGGCGGCGACACCGCCTTTCTCCCCCCTCTCTCGTCGCTCTCCTGTGTGCTTCTCAGAAGTAGGAAGGAGTGGGCTCGTCCTCGAGCATGCGTCGCCGACGCTCCTGCTCCTCGGCGCGCTCCATCCACGAGCGGAAGAGCACCGCCTGCACCACCTTGTCCAGCGCGTGGAGGTACTCCACGTGGGTGCCCAGCACGTCGGACTGGCTGCTGTCGCTCTCCGCGGCCGCCGCGTCCGTGGACTCCTCACGAGCCGGGGAGGGTCCCTTGTACGGGATGCCGAGGTAGCGACACATGTGGAGGCACGAGCGGTAGGAGAGGCAGAAGGCGAGAAGCTCGCCCGCCTCGACCAGCAGTGACTGGGAGAAGTGCGGTGCGCCGAGCGGGCCCACGCCGGAGGAGACGACTTGCTTGCTCTCGAAGGACTGCCTGCAGGTGGGGCAGGAGACCCTCACGCACGACGCGACGACGTCCGCCTCAAGCCAGCCCCCGCAGTCCTGGTTAGGGCACGCTACGTACGTCCGCCGCTGCACACCCTTGTACTCCTGCAGAAGCGCGAGGAGGGTCTCCTCGACAGCCTGCAGCACCTCCTCCGAGCCGCGCGAGGTGTTCTCGGCCGACAGCACGGACACGGCGCTTGCACCGTCGCGGTACACCAGTACACGGCAGCCGCGGCCCATCAGCCACAGCGAGTCACGCCACCGGCTGTGCTCCTCGTCCGCCTCGCGCAGCCGGAAGCCGTTCAGCAGGATGTCCTCGTCGTCGACGCCGCCGAGGGCGGGTTGGTAGACGGTGACGGCCTTGATGAGGCGGTGCAGCTTGCACTGCAGACGCCACCAGAGCTCGTCGGGGAGCAGGTTGAACTCGAAGCGGACCCGCACGCCGCGGTGGAAGAGGACCGGGGCCAGCTTCTTCAGCACCTGCGGCGTCTCAAGCGGGGCGAGCGAGGGGACGTAGTACCGGGTGATCTTCTGCGACTTGACGACGGGGCGGCCGACGCTGGGGTCGACGGGCACCTCCTCCGCGAGCACCTCGAACTCGTCGCTCTCCACCTCGACCGGGTAGACAAGCTGCATCGCCTCCAGCAGCTCTACGCACATGGCGATGTCCGCGTCGTCTGGTGGGCGGCGCAGGAAGTCGGAGAGGGGCTTGTGAAAGAGCACACGTGCGAGCGGCCACCGAAGGTAGCCCTTGCGCATCAGACACATGTCGGCCGTCTCCGCGCTGCTGACCATGTACTCAAGCCCGCCGATCATGCTGCGCATGTGCAGCGGGGTGCGCAGGAGGTGGGCGTAAGAGAAGAGCGCGGCGGACATGCGGTTCAGCCAGCGAGGGTAGAGGACGATGAGAGGGTTCGCCTCGATCGAGTACTGGTTGAAGAGATAGATGACGTCCCAGCTGTGCATGAGCCGCGCCGCCTGCAGCAGCTCCCCCTCCGACTCGATGCCGACGTTGACCGCCATCTGCACAAACTCGCCAAGGCGCATGAGCAGCTTCACCGGGTGGCGCCGCTTCACGGCCTCGATGTCCTCCATGAGCTTGGCGTGGCGCCCGGGCACCGCGGCCGCGGGATACTCGCGGTCGCCGAGGCAGTCGTCCTTTACCAAGGTCCCGAGGTAGCGCAGGAGTCCGCTGATCTTCTCGCCGGAGAGGTGCCGCAGCGAGTTTCCAGCGGCGATGATGAGACGCGTCTTGCACGAGACGGCGAAGTTGCCCACTATGACGCGGCGCGGGTCACGCTGAAGTCCGGCGTGTTCCTTCGACGACAACGACGCTGCCGCAGCTGCAGCAGCAGCAGAAGAAGCAGCGACTGCTGCAGTGGAGGACGTGGCAGCCGGCGCCGCCGCCGCCGCTGGCATGGTGGACGCCGCGATCAGGTCGTCAATGTAGGAGCGCAGCTTTCCCTCCACCTTGCTCAGGATCATCTCCACGCTGCGTTGGCCCTGCACGCGGAGCTCATCGAGGTGCGTCGCCACAAGCACGATGCGAGCCTGGGGGTACTTGGCGAACACCTCTGCGATCCACCGCTGCAGCCGCCCCTCCTCGCGCGCGTTGATGCCGCTGCTCTGGAAGTCCTGCTCCACGGCCGAGAGCTTCCACACCAGGACGAAGATGGCGCGCTCCGTCAGAAAGTACGTGTGCGAGTGGTACGACTCCTGGCCCGCGAAGTCGGAGAGGATGATGTCCACAGAGTCACCCTCGACGGACATGGACTTCTCCTGCACCTCTACACCGGTGGTCGTGCGCACCTCTGGGAGGCTCTTGAAGAAGAACGGCTCCGACTCGAAGCACTTGCGCAGGGACGTCTTGCCCACCTCCTGGTAGCCCAGGAGAATGATCTTGCGGCGGAACACCTGCTGGTTGCGGAACCGCAGCCGCGGCACACCGTGCACCATCTTCACAATCCCGCGCGGGCTCAGCGACGACGACGACGCCGCCGTTTCGGCATTCTGCCCGTCGCGTACGGCGTTCTGCAGGACATAGCGCGCCATGAGACTGCGGCCCTTCGTTTGCTCCCGCATCTGCTGAAGGTGCGCCTGCAGGTCCGAGAGCTGCTGACCTTCGCCGCTCGCCTCCGATGCCGCGGCGCCGCCCGCTGCACCGGCAGCGGTGGGTGTGGCGGATTCACGCGCATCCCCCGCTGCAGCTCGCCCCCTCGTGATCGGGAGGTCGTTGGCAGCGCGCGGCTCTGCAGAGGTGCGGAGCAGTCTCCCCTGCACAACGGCGCCGTCCGCGACAACGGCCTGCGCGGTCACAGCCGACGCCACCACGGCGGCTCCGACGGTGCTTGGGTCCACATGCCCTGCGACGCGCGATTCCACTGGCTCGGCCTCTATCATCCGTGCGCGCGTCGGAGCCTTGGGTGGCGGCGACTCTGCCTCTTGGATGGCGCTGTCCGTCACACGGTTTGCCGGCGTGCCGCCTCCCTCAGAGCCACGGCGGCGCAGGGGTGTCGGCTCACAGTCCACAACGCGGTCGCGGTCGGGCGAGGTCGAGCTGGCCCCTCGCCCCTCGCTGCTCATCGGCACAGATGGCGGTGGCGGAGGCGGAGGCGGTGGTGCTGGTGGTGGCGCTGTTGTTGGTAGCAGAGAAGGCTGCTGCTGCTGTACTGCGGCGGCCGCTCCCGCGGCAGGCGAGGCAGGAGGTGCCGCGTCGCCGAGCGCGCCACCGTCGTTGGCACGCGACATGGGCAGACCTTCAGAGGTGCACGTCTCCCCCTTCCCCTCCTCTCCCTTTGGACCACTTCACGCGCCGCTATTCTTGGTTTTCTGCTTCACTATCCCGCTGAAGGGAGAAGGAGAGACCGTCTGCCACCGCCCTCGCCCCCGTCCCCTGTCACGCGGTCGGCGATGCCACCTGCAGTGCGCCTCCACCGTGCCGACAGCGAATGCTCCTGCAGCAGAACAACAAGGAGCGGCACCGGAGTCAGCAATCAACAGCAACAGAGAAACGGAGACGTGGAGCTGTGATGAGAGAAGACTGCGGTGTGAGTGGAAAAGAGGCGGAAACCAAACGGAGCGAGGAGGGGGGGGGGGGGGCGAGGAACACACAAACAGAGTCACGGCAGAGTTCCCACGTGGGTGCACTCCACTCCTCCCCCGCCTTCTATTCGTCTTCAGGGTAACGCTGTCCACTCCTTCTTCCCCCGCCCAAAAAAAAAAAAAAAACTGCTTCTCGAGTTGCGTCCACAGCGCCGGCAGCGCAGATGAAGCACGTGTGTGAAGTACGCAGAGCGAAGACCACGAGCCACACCAATAGAGAGGGGAGAAGAAAAAAAAAAAGAAAAAAGAGGCAAACAAACAAATTGCGCTGATGTGGTGGTATGCTCTACTCTACCGTCCTCGTGTCGTAGAGGCCGCGTGGAGAAGCACAGTTGGCTTTCACGCGGTTCACTGGACACAGAGCACGGATCTGTAAAGGCAGTTTGGGTGGAGGGAGAGAGCGAGGGGGGCGGAGGCGAGGAGAGAGAGTGCGGCGACAGTGAATGTGCACAAGAAGGCTCAAGACAGCACCGGCAGCTGATTGGGGAGGCGCACATCAAGTGTGGCCCCATCTCGGGTCGAAGATTGCCAGCAACTCTCGCACGGAGTGAGAGCACGCGCAGCTGGTTGTGCCGTCTGCAACTCCCAGAAAGCAATGGCAGAGCAAACCAGCTGGACAGGACCGGATGCCTCCTCCATCGTCCTCTCCTCTCATCCTTCTCCTCTCATCCTTCTCCACCGGTGCGGCGCTGTGGTGGCCACACACACACACCATCGCCGACACGGCGACGGGAGGGGGCACGGCGCGCCAGCTGTCTGGAGAATGTTGATGAAGGAGCTGGACGATGCCGCACACCTTCTCCGTCCTCTCTCACACGAGACGATGGTGCTGGTGGCGGTGGTGGTGATGACGGCGTGGGGTGGGAGGGAGAGGTGTCGTGCTGCTTTGTTTTTTTTCTTTTCTTCATCCCGCATGCGCCTCGGTAGTTAGGGCGGCGGAACACGGGCTGATAGAGACACACAATAGGGGACGACGAAACTGAGCCAGGAAGGTAGGCAAAGGAGCAGGAGAGAGAGAGATCCTCTGCTCAAAAAAAAAAAAGTGGGTCCTCTCTCTCCGATGCAGTGCGTTCTTGGAGAAGAAGAGCTGCCGCACCTTCGGGTGCTCTGATACCACCTCCACACACACACATATACACGCGACCCCGCCCGCCTGCACCCACTCCGCCTCCCTACCATCCCTCCACTCTCCCCTATCACCACCACGTCACTCTCCACTTTTTGGAGGGAGGGGGGCACCTGTACACGAAACAAGCAACAGAGAAAGCCGGCACGTCACCCACCCAGAGAGAGGAAGAAGAAAGAGAATCTTTCCCCCCTTCCTCTCCGTGCTCATGTACACACAAACATCGACGTGCACTGTCACACACACACACACACAGACACACACACATTCCCCTCATCCCTTTCCTTTCCCCTCCCCTTCCCCTTCCTCTCTCCTCTACGCCCTCAAGAAGGAGGAGGTAGAGGCACTAGCTTCCACCACCACGCACCGCTGTGTGCCGGCAGACTCGGTGAGAAAAGAAAAGAAAGGGAACAACGTATCCAGACGTACGTCAAACACACGCACACACGCGCGGCATGACCGCAAAGCTGCCGACGCAACACAAAAAGAGCCGTGTGAGGGAGGCCGTTACGGCACACAAGACAGAACAGAGAGAGAGAGAGAGAGGGGGGGGAAAGCTGACAATGAAAGAGGTACATGAAGCGAGGAAGGTGGAGGAGGGAGCTCCGGCGACCCGATGGTCAGGAGGTTTGCGTGTTCTGGGGAAGAAAAACGCAAAAAGTATGGCCGTGTCCAGAGCTGCATGATGCCGTCGCCTGCACCGGACCAGAGACCCTGCTCCCTCACCGACACAACCACTCGTGCACCTGAACCCTCTCCGTCGCTCCGCCCAGCCATACCCACACACACCTCCTCTTCGTCCGAATACATGACATCCCAAACGCCCCCGCCCCCTGTCGTCGTCGTCGCGCTCGACTGCAGCGTCGATGTCTTCTTCCTCCATTTCTCTGGCGAGAAGGAAGGTCGACAGCCACCGCCACCCACCTTCACACACCCACACGCATTTGCAAACATGAGGAGCCGTCACAAGACAGACACAAAATGAAGGTGGTACACGCAGCAGCACGCTTCCCCACGCAAAAACACACAAACACACACAAACAAACACACATCCCTTCCCCTCACCACCACCACCATCAGATGAGAATCAAGTGAGGCGCTAATAGACACTGAAGAAGGGAGACAAAAAAAAAAAAACACAAAACGAAAAAATGAAGACAGCAACACTGGAGGAATCTCTCCTCAGCGGGCAACAAACGCCGACGCAGTGGTATAACTTCAGACGCACACCGCTGTCTTCTTCACATGCGGAGTCAGTGCAGCACGGCCGGCGAACCCCATCACTGGGTCTAATCCACCGCGGCTGCATGAGCTCCGCCCAGAGCACTCACCCGTGCGAGCACACACACACAAAAAAAAAAAAAACCGAAACACAGATCCCGTAACTCCTCAGCGCGTATCATTCAGCCTCGACTGACTTTCTCCCTCTATCTCTCGACTCACAGAGATGATTCCACGACAGGCACAGGGCCAGGGCAGCGGCTATCGTTGTTGAGGAAGGAGGAGGGGGGGTATGAAATCGCGAGTGCCAATGCATCACACCGCATCGCAGCGGGGCCGTGACTGGGTGTGCCTGTAAGCCGCCTTCTAGAGGAAGTAAGCAGGGACCTCGTTCCGCTGCCCTGCCTCGCGCGCCTCCGCCGGGGCAGCTTCGAAGATCTTAAAGTTCTTGTTCAGGTGCTCGTCGAGCTCCAGAATCGAGGCCACGTTTCCGCAGCGGTAGCAGTAGTTTGGCGCCGACCACACCGTCACCAGCGTGTCGTTGAACATCGCCTTGTACCCTTCCATCACCAGCTGGTGAGAGCGGCAGATCAGGTCTAACTTGTTCGTCTCGTTGAACTGGCACACAACATCACCGCCGAAGAGGTAGCCGGCGCCGCGCGGCGAAAGACCCCAGCCGTCGATGTCCTCCGGGTCGGACCAGAGCAGGTCGCACATGGCACCCTCGTGTGGCACTTCGCAGTTGCGGCGAATCAAGCGCATCTGGTCAACCGTTTGTATCGACGGCGAGAGACCCGCATGCACGCAAAAGATCTTGCCCTCCACGACGCTCGCCAGGGGCAGGAGGTCGAACACGTCCGTGCAGTACCGCCACACATTGATGCTGCCGTACTTGCGCAGGCACTCATCGTAGAAGCCGTACACTTGGGTAATCTGCCGCGACTCGTGATTGCCACGCACCAGTGCCACACGACGGGGGTACTTGATCTTGAGCACCAGAAGCAGCAGGAACGACTCTACGCTGTGGTAGCCGCGATCTACGAAGTCGCCCATGAAGACGTAGTTCGTGTCAGGGATCTCGCCGCCAACACGGAAGAGCTCCAGCAGGTCGTAAAACTGGCCATGGATGTCGCCAACGATGGTGCACGGTGCCGGGATCTTGTGTACGTTCTCCTCACTGGTGAAGATCTCCTTCGCCTTCAGGCACAGCCGCCGCACATCGGCCTCACCAATGTTCTCGCACCGGTTGAGCGTGGCGAGGTGCTCGTCGATGTCAAGGATTTCTGCTGACATGGTGCACGCCCCCTCCCTCGACAGCGTGAAAAGAAGATGAAGGGAGAGGAGGAGTGGGGGGAGAGGGAAGAGAGTGTGAGGAGAGCAGATGGACAGAGGGAAGGGGAGAGTGAGAAGCGACAACACAGAACTGAAGGCGGCGGGGAGAGCTCACGCACGACGGCGACGGCAAAAAACAAGGTCACAAAGAAACCGAGAAAAAAACAAAAACACAGAGAGAGAGCGCCAGAGTTGGGGGGGGTGAGATAGGTGAAGGGGAAAAACAACCAAGAGAGAGAAGAAGAAAAAAAGGCAGGAGAGTTGACGGCGGGTGCGGAAGGAGGGTGAGAGTCACTCGTGCCAGACGGCGCTCCTCTTTCTTGCGCTGGTGGGTTCGTCAGAAGACGGGCGAGGAAGGCGTCGTCTAACGCAGCTGTGGAGCCTGCTCGTGTGTGTGTGTGTGTGTGTGTGTTTGTGGCAGTGAATCAGATACAGAAATAGCAACGGCAAACCAGAACGAAAAGGAAGAAGTAGGTGTGAGAGTGGGCGAGAGAGGAGGGGAAGGGTGCGGTGGGGGGCGGCGATGATTGATGTAGGTGGGTATGTATGTGTGTGTGAGAGTGTGTACTTTCCGGCTCTTCGCTTTTCGTTCACGCTGGACAAAGCACCAGAGAAGGGCAAAGAAAGACGGGAGGGGGGGAAGTCACACGTAAGCGCAACTTGTCGCGTTGTCGTTGTGTTGGTTGGTTGGTTTCGGTGTCGCCCGGTGACGTGAGTGAATGTGACGTCGGAGAGAGGAGGGGAGGGGGAGCCAGTAGCCGCCGAGGCGAGACACATCCGAGGACGGTGTGGTGAGAGAAGGAGAGAGGGACAGTGCAGCATGGGCGATGATGGAGGGGCGGAGCGGCGAAGAGCAGTGTGTTGGCCATGGTGCAGCACGAGTGCCGTCACCAAGAGGGAGAGCGCAGAAGGACGTGTCATGCGCTTCTGGGACACCTTCCCTGTCGCTCAGCAGTCACTGGACGAGCTCACCAGGAGCGCCGCACGAACCAACACACGGAGCCTGCTGATAGCCTTTGTGTCACTTGCCCGAGCCTCCCGCGAAGGTGACGATGGAGGTTAGCAGCTCCTTGCGCGCACACACACACACGTCATCTATTCCACTTCCTTTTTCTTTTGTGTGCATGCATGCGTTCTCTTTTCAGCTGCACCTCACCCTGCACACCAGAGTATAGCGAGAGGGCTATCTCTCCCTGTCTCTTGCCCCCTATACTCTCCGGTGTCACCAACACCACCGCCACGTCACAAGATCAACGGTGTTGGCGTCCGCAAGATGAGGAAAGAGAGGGGGGAAAGCAGAGAGAGAGGGTCCACTGCCAGCAGCGAAGGGTACGAGGAGGCCTTGGTTTGTCTCACATACGCACGCGAGTGTTGGATGGATTAAAAAAAAAAAAAAAACACGTACCCCAGCGTAACAGACAAGAAGAACATTAAAAGGAAAAAAAAAACGACGTCGCCCATGCCTCACCACACGGCACAGAGAGGTGTCCATCGATCCATACAGGTGCCTTTTTTTTGTGGCTCACAATGGCCCTGTAGAGGGGAGGAGAGAGAGGAGAGTTTGGTCGTTTCTCCCCTTGGCGGCAGTGACGAGTGGATATGCGCGGGTGGGCAACGGTGTGGCGGTACGCAACACATGGATCTGGTGGTGGTGGTGGACATAGCAGAACAGTGAAACAGGGCCGTGGTGACTAACAACGAACCGCAGAACAACAAAAAAAAAAAAAAGTGCAGTCTACATCGTTCCAGGAAAGAAGGGTACGCGGCGATCCCCGCGCACATGCGGGGGGGTGGAAGGGGAGAGGGGCAGGAGGCAGCTCCACCAACGGCGTTGGCATACGAGGCGAGGACGCAGGTGTCCGCCTTGCGGACGTCAGTTATCTCGGTCGTAATGCCCCAGTGCGTCGGCCATAATCGCCCCCTCCAGCTGCCCGCGATCGACGCTGCCCCCCTCGACAAAGGTGCGGTAGTCGTAGTCCGTGTACGCCTTCAATGTCGCCCCAAGCGTCTCGCTGTACTGCGGCTTCTCGCACTGCTCTCGCACAAACGGGAGGTTGCTCGACTGCATCTGACGACTGCGCAGGGTGGCCGCGGCGCTGCTGCCACCGCTGTAGGAGCTGCTAAGGCTCTCGTCCCCGCCGGTGTCGTTGTGCCCAGCGCGGTAACGAGCCATCATTTGCTGCTTCATCGAAGGAGCACTGCTCTCCACCACCTGGCCGGTGCGCGAGACAGCGCCGCCCCCGTCGAGACGCTCCTCCTCCTCCCGCTGCAGCTGGGCTAGCATCTCTGCTGAGGTGCGCAGCTTCGGCGAGGCCGCCTTCAGTGCGTCGATGGAGGTGCGGCGCAGAGAGGGGCGTGCGCCACGGAGCTGTCGGCGACGGCGGCTCTGCTCGTACTCTGCCTTGAAGCTCGGATTCCTCGCGTCAAACTCCGCCCGCCGCCTCATCTCCTCGTCGCGTCGCAGCTCGAACGTCGACGTCACCTGCCGGCTGGCCTCCTGCTCCCGCCGCACACGGTCCACGAAAACACGCAGGTCCTCCGGGCTCAGCTCGACGCCAGGATCCATGGTCGGGTCGTAGGCGCGCGCCTTCATCTCCAGCTCACGACGCAGCGTCCCGCTGTCATACAGCGCCCGCTGCTCCGGGTCCGAGAGAATGCCATGGGCGAAGCAGACCTCCTTGAAGACATCGCCGCCGTCAGGGTTCTTGTCCGGGTGGTAGAGTACAGCCAGCCTGTAGTAGGCCTGGCGGATCTCGCGGTGGGTGGCGGACTGCGAGACGCCGAGCACCTCATAGAGAGCCGAGGTCCCCTTCAAGGAGTAGATGTCATCGCCGCTCATCGCGACCGCTGATGCGCCTGGCAGCGAGACGAAAGAAACGGAAACAAAAGAAGAAGAGGAGGAGGGGGGGACTGACGCACCGCAGCGGCGGTGACGAGCGTGAGGGCAGGGTCGGAGAAGAGGAAGCTGGACAACGTGGTGCGTGGCGTACCGAAACAACAGAGAGAGAGCGACTTCAAGAAGTCGTGCACCGACGATTGTGTGTGTGCGCCGCGCGTGCCGCTGTGTGTAGAGGTGTGCTACACAGTAAAGAAGGCTCGCCGCTGTCGAAGGTGCCACAGCTAGCGGGAGAGAGGGGGGAGGGGTCGTTGTTTACGTAGGACAAAGAGGTGCAAGACGCGGCGCAGAAGATCATTCTCATGACGGTGCCTCGGTTACCCTGCGCAGAGAGAGAGAGAGTGAAGTCTTCCTCACCATCCGCAATACTGTGGGGGGGACCGAGGGGATAGGCGAGGGTGGGCCTCAGCGGCAGCACCTCTCCGGCTCCACTGGCGCCAACATGCTCCTGTGTCGATGGCCCCGAAAAAGGAGGAAAAAAAAAAGACAGGCACAGCACACAGAAAGCGTGCATCTTCCCTGCTTGGATGTGTGTCACGTGTGCACAAGCACACATCTGTGAGAAACGCCTCCTGTAGCAGCCGGCACTACCACGGTGCCAACGTGTCGCAGGTTAAATGACTAGACAGGAGACCCAAAACGCATGAGGACACACACACGCACGTACGTGGACGGTCCGCGACTCTACAGAGGGTGCACACCACCACCTCCCGATCGCTCTGCACCTCTTACGCAGCCCAGAAGCCCGTCTTCTTCGTGGCGCGCCCCCGGTTCTTCATGGTGCGCGCCGAGTAGCTCTTGCCGCCAAAGCCCTTCGCCTTCAGGTCGCGCATCACCATCCTGCCTGTGCCGGTGGTGTGCGAATCGGCCGCACCCTGGACGGAGCTCCGGCCGTCAGACCGGCCAAGCCATGGACACATGTACCCCTGCGCCTGCATGTAGATGGAGCGCTCCTTGCGCCTCCTCTCCACGTACTTGGCCATGAATCGCTCCTCCTGCTTGCGTGCCGCCGAGCGGGTGCGGATCTGGCGAGTCTCCATCAGTCGCGCCTGTGCCTCCTCCGGGAGGCGTGCCACGCCCTCCGTCTCCAGGAACAAGTCCCGCTCGGCACCACCGCCTTCGCGATCCACCAGGAGGAGCTCCTCGTAGGCACCGGCGCCGGACTTGGTGGCGAAGTGGGCGAGCTCGTCCTCCTTGCTCAGCGCCAGCTGCTCCACGGAGACGGAGACCATGCTCCGCGGGATCGCGGTGCCGTCGATGGCCGTGACATAGTGAACGTGGGGGTCCACCATTGCAGGCAGCGCCGTCGCCGACGTCGAGCTGTCTTGCAGGCGATCGAGATCGGACCGGCGCCAAGGCAGCGGCGCCGCCGAGACCTCGCACGGGACACACCGCGGCGGGCAGTCCAGTGAGGGTGCGCCGTTGGAAGATGCGTGACGGGGCGAGAGCACGGGGTCGGAGGTCTCCTTGCGTGCACCGGAGCCACTCGCCGTCCGGTCACCCTCCCGCACAGACTCCTCCGCCTCCGCCTCTTCCCACACACTCTCCAACACGTCCTCAAGCGAAGCACGGCGCTCCTGCGGTGCACCCGTGAGCAGTGGCCGTCGGCGCACCGGTGAAGCGGTGTGTTCCTCCACCGCGACTGCGGCGGCGCCGCTGCTGTCACTACTAATGCGCGCCTCTGCGTGCACCGCACCATCACTGCTGCATCGCTGGGGTGCATCTTGGCCACCACACGCCTCCGCCCCGCCAAGCACAGGAGGTGAAGACTCGAGAGCGGCGGCGGCGGCAGGCGCTGTGGAGTCGGAGAGACGTCTTGGGGTGGGTGGCGCGGTGGCCGGTGGCCTTTGTTGATCTGCCTGCCAGTCAAGCTGGGCCATCCGCTCTGCGACGCTGTCGAGGTGGCACGCGGGCACATCCTTGGCAGAGAGGCGCAGCGTAGACACGCCGTTCTCCCGAAATCGCGCCTTCGCGGCTTCGTGTTGCGCCACCATCTGCGTCAGGGAGACGTTGTCGTTGCGGGGGATCACAAAAGACTCAACTGGGTAGCGCAGCTGAACCTCGTGAATGCGGTCAGCCGACGGCGGTGCGTAGCTCAGCCTGTGCAGGTTGCGGAGGGAGAGCGCCTCTGTGGGTAGCAAGTCCTGTGCGCAGTAGTGGACAATGTCGTGCTGGAGCAGCTCCAGATTGCGGGAGCGGTCCGGCTTCAGTCGGTTGGCGCTGACACCTAGAATTGGA
Organism: Novymonas esmeraldas; assembly: GCA_019188245.1. NCBI lineage: Eukaryota > Euglenozoa > Kinetoplastea > Trypanosomatida > Trypanosomatidae > Novymonas > Novymonas esmeraldas. The sequence continues at coordinate 19,331 of JAECZO010000149.1, read as the reverse complement.
ACCTTGTCTGTCCCAAGGAAGGCGCACACCTCTTCAACGTTGCGTGCTACACCCACTTCCGGGGCCTCGACGGGCAGTGGGGAGCCCGGCCTTTGCGCCTCGAGCTGCGCCGGCGCGAGACGCACAAGGCCGTCCCGCCCCACCTGGTCCGTCGTGCGTCGCAGCTCGGCGCAGTGGCGCCAGTGGCGGTCGATCTTGGTGAGCACGACGCTGAACGGAATTTGCTCGCGTGACAGAAAAGCAAGCAACTCCTCATCACGAGGCTGAAAGCGCACCGGCGTCCGCGCAGAGGCCTCCATGAGCCAGTACACGCGCTTGAGGTTGCTTCCGTTGCGCAAGGCGAGGTAGCGAAAAAGAATGGAGCAAGCGTTTGCCTGTTCCACTGGAAGCTGTCCCACATGCCGGCCACCCCACGCGCCGTAGCCGGGGGTGTCCACGAGAAGAAGGCCGTCGCCAACGTTGAAGAACTGCAGTAGCCGCGTCGTGCCGGCGGTCGCGCCAGCCCTGCCGAGTCGGCGGTTGTGAAGGAGGCATGAGATGAGACTGGACTTGCCGCAGTTCGGCTTTCCGATGAAGCACACCTCAGGGAAGGAGTGGAGACCCTCGGGGAGAGCCGTGAGCGTCTCCACATTCTTCAAGTGCCGGTTGCCTCGCCCAAAGACCTCGTCGCTGAGGCTCTCCAGCGCTGCGGCACGGTGAGCAGCATCATCCCAGACCGCGACACGCGCTCCACCACTCGACACCAAAGCGGACCCGGTGTTTTGCGTGGCAGCGGCGGCGGCATCGGCGCTGAGGCAGCGGCGCGAGGCGCAGACAGCTCCGCGGAGGAGCACTGAGAGATGCAGCATACAGATGCACCACAAGAGAAGGCGTGGACAACCGTGGGGTGCGATCCCAGCAAGTGCACAGAGAGGGAGAGAGCAACAGGCCGGAAGCGTGGCGCACTTGCAACGCAGGCTCCCGCGAGGAGGAGTGTTGATGAATAGAGGAGAAGGGAAAGGAGGAGGAGTGTGAAAGCTCTGCTAGTGCCAGTGCAAGCTGAGGTGGTGGTGGTGGCAGTAGACAGTGGCTCCTCCCGCCCCCCGCCCCCACACCTGTCGTCTTGCTCAGTGTTGAGCGGAGCTGATGGACAGCATGCGACAGACGATGTATCGAAAACACAAAAAAAAAGGGCGAAAAAGAGGTGACAGTTGAGGACATGGAAAGGGGGGCTAGGCCACGTTGTTGCTGGGAGTTTGCGCATCGCCACCACAGCACACGCACACGCACTGCAGCCTCCTCCTCCCTCCCGCGCTCACACGAGGTACCGCCGTGGGCAGGGACTCGTCCATTCCTCGCGAGAGTGGCCGCGGGCAACACGCTGCTGCTCAGTCCTCACCTGGGCTCGACCACGCCACGAAAGAGGAGCTGGAGAGAGGATGGGAAAGCTCCGATTCTCCATCGCACCTAGAGGCTGAGCAATGGCGAGGCACTCCCTTTTTCGCCCTCTCTCCCTCCTCCGATCGCGGGTCTCCAAAAGAACACCGTCGCTCTCTCTCCCCTCACGCGTGGTGGGTCTCTCTTTCGTCGTTGTGCTGTTTGCTTGCTTGCTCCGTCACAGTCCCATACAGAAATCAATCCTATCTAAAAACGCGCCACCCAATGCGCCAAAACACACACACACATACACGTCACGAAACTGGCGGCCACAAAGAAAAAAAAAACACACCAAAACGGAGAGAAGGGAGGAGGAGGAGGGGGGGGACAATGGAAACAAGGAAGAGGATGCGCAAGCGTACGTGCTGCAGCTGCGACCTGCATCAGCAAGATGTCATTGCCTAGCCCGCAGCGGCTTTCCGAAAAGTGCGCTTCATACCATTCTGCCCCAGGTAGAGCAAAAGGAGAAAAACAAAAATGACAAATAGTGCTGAGTGTGCCGAACAAGAGCAAAACGAAAAAAGAAAAGAGCACCAACAGTGTGTGTGAGAGGGGGGGTCAAGGTCAAGGAGAGAGGCTAGATGAGAGGTGAGACGGCGATACTCGCGCACCGCCTTCTCGAACCGTGGCGTGCCTAGCTCCCGCTTTTAGAGTACCGTCATTCGCATGCCCTCCACTCGGAAAGAGCAAGCGAGAACATCCTCTCCAAGACCATCCACGGTTCTCGAGGAGCCCACCCGCTGCTTTTCGACGGCACTCTGCACCGGTTACGCGATCCACCACTACTCCATCGCACCTTCGCCTTCCCCTCACAGCTCGTAAGATTGCGTGATGTTGCTGCTTTTTTTGTTTTTTGTTTTTGTTTTTCCTGTGTGTGTGTGGCAAAAACTCGGTGGTGTCGCTTGAAAAGAAAGACGGAGAAGAGAGGAGAGGCGAGGAGGTAGCTCAACCTACGCGCCTCTGACCGCCGCATCCTCACCCCGCTCCTCTCCGCGGTGGCACACCTGCGCTGAGGCATGCACTCGTACATGAACATCCGCAAGAAATGAAAAAAAAAAAGGTGAAAGAGACAAACATCGGCGTACACGCATACAGAGAGAGAGAGACGCTGACACTGACGCTGGTGTTGCACAGATGATGGAGACGCGCTTCCACAGGAACTGGTGAGAAAGTGCGCCAATCAGAAGAGCTAGAGCTCTCCCCAGTCCACCCGTTTCGGGCTGCACAGACGCGCCACACCAAGTGCTTTTTTGCGGCACCGCAGACAGCCATGCACCACGCTCGACAATGAAGCCGGGCGACAAAAAAAAAAAAAAAAAGACGGACATCAACCGGACGGACAAGCCAATGATGAATCGAGACGAACCAACAGGAAAGGAAAGAGTGGACGGAGGAGTAGAAACATGAAAGTGGAAAACGCCGGCAAGACTCGACCACCACGTGCGTCCACAAACACACACAACGTGAGAAACAACAAAGACTGACAGTACAAACGAAGGAGGCCGAAACGTGAGACGAGTAAAGCGCAGAGCTCTGCAGCCGTAGAAGCCGCTGCAGAGCTCTTCCCTGTCGTGGATTGGGGGAAGGGAGGAGTGCGGCCACTACACATCTTGCTTGGCATGGGGGCTGCGCCTGCTCTACACATCGGCTGCCTCTTTCACAAAACCTGACAAAAAAAGAAAGGGGGGGTGAAACGACTCGATACGTGCAAGCAGAGCTTGTGTATCCGCGATACAGGAAAAAGAAAAAAAAGAAGTGTCGTCTGTGGCGCTCCAGTGTCGGAACCGTGAAGATGGCGAGGACGATTCGATGCAGCCGCAGATAGAGAGGCAGTCCGTTGGCAACAACGCTCAAGAAGGTGAGGGGAGGGGAGATGCGCAAGCAGCAGCTCTATACAACCTCGGTGCGACAGCCACGAGCGCGGGAGATGGAGAGGGTCCAGGATCTCGCGAAAAACGCCATCACGGAGCTTGCACATACCCCGTGACGCACCACCCCCCCCCCCCCCCCCCCCCCGTGTTCTTTTGATGGCTGCTTTGTGTGTGTCACACAGCCCATGTCCCCCACCCTCCTCCTCCCTTCCCGCCGGTGCTCACGAGGGATCCAGTTGCACACAGAGACAGTCGGTGGCCGCCGACGATGTTGGTCGCCTACCTCGCCACCTCTCCCGTGTTGGTCTTTTGCGTTACGCGTCGGAGTCATCGTCGGAGTCGTGCGTCTTGGCCTTGATGCGAATCTTGCCGTCGCCCCTCGGCGTAGGCTTCGGCGTCGGCTTTGGAGTCGGCCTCGGCGTTGGGCTCGGAGTGGCCACCTTCGGTGTAGGGGCCGGGGTGGCGGCCTTCGGGCTGGCCGCCTTCGGGGTGGCCGCCTTCGGGGTGGGGGCCGGCGTGGCGGTCTTCGGGGTGGCAACCTTGGCGGGCGCCTTGGCAGGCGACTGAGCCGGGGCCGATGGGGAGCTCGGAGACGCGGCCGCAGCGGCATCTACGTGGCGGGCCGCGGCTGGCGCTGTCGCTGGCACCTGAGACGGCACCTGCCCCTTCACCTGAACCATGCGCGTCCGCGGGGCACCCATGAAGCCATCGCTGCGGATGGGAGTGTATGTCACCCGGATCATCTTGCCAGCGTCGCCCGGCTTCACCGTGTACGACCTTGCGTCCTTGGCGACGATGTTGAACACCTCCGTGTCGGGGTCCTCGACCTCCCACGTCGCGATCGACTCGCCCTCCGTCCCACCGCAGTACTCCACCTGGAGCGTGAGCTCACGCCCCACCACCGGCTCGCCAGCGATGTTGAGCAGCTTCACCTCCGGCGCGCACGGCTCCACAGCGCCGTCGCGGCTGGCCGTCACCACCTTCCCTGTCACGCCGTCGCGGCGCACCGGGGTCAGCGAGACCTCGATGGAGGACCCCACATCCTTGCTCGTCAAAGTCACGAAGTTGCTGTTCGGTGCGCCGATCTTCGTCATGTGGCTGCGCTTCTTGTCGCGCCGGTACCACTGGATCATGTGCGCACCGCTCTGGCCGCCGGCGTAGTCGTACTCGAGCGTCAGGGTGTGCTGCTCCGTGAGCTCGCCAACAATAGTGAGCTGCGACACGGTGGGCCCAGCGGCCTCGATCGGGTTGTCTAGGACGCAGCGGCACGTCTCCCCGGCGACGCCCTCGGCGTTCACCGGGGTGTACTCGACAGCCAAGCACTGCCCCACGTCCTCCGGCGTCGCCACGTACTTAGTGCCGTTGGCGCCGGAGATGGGCGTGTAGTCGTCCTTGCTGCCCGCCTTGCGCAGCCACTGGTAAAAGCTGTCGCCCTCCTCGCCGCCGTAGTACTCCACATCCACCTCCAGCTGGCTACCCTCTGCGAGGCTGCCGATGATCTTGATGGAGCGGCACTCGGGCGTGCAGGCGGTGACCGGGTCCGTCGTCACAGACTTGGGCTCGCCGGCGGCCCAGTCGTTGCGGACAGGCGTGAACTCAGCGCGGATGCGGCACCCGATGTCCTCGCGGGTCACCTCGTACCCGGCCCACGGGTCGGCGATGTCCACAATCGCCTCCTCGCCGTTGGCCGAGATGCGGTACCACACGAGCGACGAGTTGCCCTCAACGCCGCCGAGATAGTCCGCCTCGGCCGACAGCATGCCACCCTCCATGGCCACGCCTGTGACCTCCAGGCGCGGGCACTGCGGCGGCGCCGGCTTGATCGGCGTGGAGATGTCAAAGTAGAGGAAGGAGAACTCGCCGTTGACGTAGGCCAGCACTTCCACGCGCAGGCAGCAGTCCACGTCCGCCGTCGTCGGGGTGTATGTGAGCGTGTTCTCGTCCTCGATCACCTCGTACGAGCCGCTCGGGGAGCTGCGCATCCAGCGGATGTGGAGGATGGTGTCCTGCTCCTCCTCCTGCGGCTCCAGCTCCGCCACCTTGTAGATGTTGCAGAAGCCCTGCTTGTACTTGGATGGCATGCTGTTCGCCTCCGAGACCTTCTCCACGCCGTCCACGATGTAGCGGTACTCGTAGTCGCCGGCGGGCAGGTACAGCGTCGTGTGGAAGTACACCTCGTCGCTCTCGACACAGCGCTCGAGGCTGATGGGCTCCGTCCAGTTGTTCATCGACCCCACCACAAACACCTCCGAGGCCTCGCCAGACACCTTGAAGATGACTGGGTACAGGTAGCTCGACTGAAACACCTCGGTGGTGCGCTGCGCGTACGGCCGCACATCCTGCATGCACAGGGACAGCGCCACCGGCTCACCCTCCACGATATCGCTGTCCTCCGCGACAGAGGCGAGGTTGATGGAGCACAGCTGAAGGTACTTGGCATCTTGACGGTTGCGCTGCATCTTCACCATGAAGGCGGCAGCGGCCTCCTCCGGGTTCTCCCCCTCGACCGTGAAGCCCTCGCGCACGCAGTGGGCGACCTTGCCCTTGTACTTGTCCGCCTCGGCGCGCTCCTCCACCTGCACGGGGTTGCCGTCGACGGAGATGAGGTGCAGCCCGTTGACGGCGATCGCCATGGGGCGGTAGTTCGGGGCGTCCGTGATGGGGTTGCCCACCAGGTTGAGCGTGTGGAGGTTCGGCAGCGCCGGGTAGCTCTCGAAGCTTGTGATGTTGTTGAAGTTCAGCGAGAGCACGCGCAGGTTCGGCAGGTTCTCGAGTCCGGCAAAGGAGCTGATCGCGTTGTCGCTGAGGCAAAGCGTCTCGATGGCGGCGAAGTTGGAGATACCGGCGAGCGTGTCGATCTTGTTGCCAGTCATGTAGAGGTGGTGCAGGTACGGGGTGCGCTTCAGGAAATTGACGGCGCCGCCGATCTCGTTGATGGACAGATCCAGCACACGAAGGTACTCCATCTTCACGTCACAGTCAAAGCTGATGAGCTGATTCTCACGGAGGTACATGTACTCGGCATCGTAGTGGTCCACGGTCACCTCGCGCACGCTGCGGAGATCCTTGCGGTTCATCCGGACACCGCCCGGCTTCATAGCGCCGAACGGGCCCATGCCACGACGCGTGGGGCGCGTTGGCATCTTGGCAGCCACACAATGCTTGACAACGAGCTCGCGTTCCCACAGAGAGATGGGGAGGAAGGGAGGGAGAGAAGGGGGAGAAGGGGGAGAAAAGGGTGCAGAGACCAGATGGTAGGCTCGAGTAATTCTGCTGTTTCCCTTCCTCTGCAACAACCAAGGGCGCTCTTGCGGTCGCGGAAAAAGAGAGAGAGAGAGAGAGAAAGAGAGGGGAAAAGAAGAGGGGAGACGCGCTTTCGTAGGGCTGATGCGTTGCACGATGCGAACCACAAAAAAAAAAAGGAGAGAAGACGGCGGTGGAGGGAGACGGGCAGGGAAGGAGGAGGGAAGGGGGTACTTCTGGTGTTGCTCTTGTCTATTGCTCTGCGATCTGCGGTGTTGTGTGGCAATCGGTGAGTGCGCAAGCAGTGGAAAGAAATCAAGGCAGAGGCGGTGGAGAAGGTGGTAGAGGAACGAGCCAGCACGGCGGGAGAGCCGCAGCGAGACGGTGGGTCCGCGGCATGCATCTGAGAGAGCAATGAGGTACCCGTTGACATCCATGCGTGAACGCGGCACGCATTCCTTGCTTCTTTCCTTCACTCCCTTTCTCTCTACCTCTGGCGGTTGGACAGTGCGGAAGCCAACCGCACGATCAGGCTGATAGAGAGGAGAGAGAGAGAAGGAGACGCGAAGTGAGGAAAGAGGGACGTGAGAAAGTCAAGAAACCGTGAGCAGTGTGCACAAGAGCGCCGCCGCAAAGCAATCGAGACAGGGGAAGAGGAGAGGGTGGCCGCAACACCAATACACTATGGCGCTGTGCACCCACTGAGCATGCCATGGTGCGAGAAGGTAGGCCACGGGTGGAAGGAACAAGACGAGAGAGAGGGAGAGGAAAGGCAAAAAAAAAAAAAAAGGGGGGAGTCTCATCAAAGATGCGACGTCAGTGCAGAGGCGCGCAGCACTTCTCTCCCTTCCTCCTCTCCCGCCTCAGTCGCCTCAGACAGTCTGACTCGCCCCTTCCGACACGGCAGCGTTGTTGGCGCGGAAGGACTGCACGACACTCGACGGCTGCAGCTGGTGAGACTCCACGTAAGCGGCGTCGAACGAGGTCTGATGCACCAGCTCCACTACATCCGACGCAGACACGATACCCACGACCTTTACAGCGCTCTCGGGGCTTGTGAGAGCGGCCACCTGAAGGGGGGAGGCACGCAGGTGGTCCAGGAGCACGTTGCATGGCGTGTTGGCGCTGAACCGCGGCAGCGGAAGCAGCGGAAGATCCCGAATGCGAATCGTGGCACCTTCCTCGCAGTACGCGAAAAAGAGCAACAGTCGTAGCTCGAACACCTCCGTCACATCTGACGGATTGTTGAGGTCGCCGTACACCGGGACGTGCGTCAGCTTGTGCATCGCCATGCTTTGGATCATTCGCTTGCTCACAACGGCGTCGCGGTGAACCGTGAAGGTGCTCTGAATGCTCTTCTTTAGCACGGAGGCTCCGACGTGCTCAGAGAGGCTCAAGACACCAAGCATGATCTGGGTTTCCAGTTGGTGTATCGAGCGCGGCTCGCGTGTGTCCAGATCGCTTTCGAGGGGCAGCACGGCCCCGTCGTCGTCTGACGCGGCCTCCAGCTGGGCGGCCCGGTAGCGAATCACCTCACGCAGTTGACCGCGCTTGAAGGCGACGCTGGATCGGTTTCCCACGCACCAGTCTAGCACCTTCCCGACTGGCCACGAGAGTGGGGCCGTGACGACCATCAGCACGAGCACAACGTACGCCAGAGCCGAACCCAACGCCAGTGCGTGGTGCGTGAACACAGCCTCGGGTATGATCTCCCCGAAGATGACTAGCAGGATGACAGACAAGACGATAGCTGTGGCAGGGGACACAAGAACGTTGAACAGCAGCGGCAGCATCTCCGTTGCGGCGGAGTCAACAACGACAAGAGTCACGAGAACCCAGTGTGGGTTGTGCAGGATGAGCAGCAGCCGGCGGGCACGCTGTCCATCGAGGGTCTCCGGTCGACGCGCGAGCACCCTGAGTCGAGCAGGGTCAAGTGAAAAAATGCCAATGATAAGGCCCGCCATCAGCCCTGCGAGCACCACCAGCACTGCGATAATCCCCATCAGTGTCCACATCGACACGTCGACTGGCACGCCAAGCACGCTGTAGCCATTCGCCATCGAAAAAAAAAAAAGGAAGAAGCACCCAAGTCGCTGCTAACGTCTGGGTGAACGGCGGAGTTGCCGATCCTTGTGCACGGACACGGAAAGACCCTCCGGGGGCGGGGGCGGGGCGAACAACACTGCGTGTGTGCAGTCGACAAGGGTAGTAAGGGGGGCCAGGACCCAACTCCCTCCGCGCCACGCAGGTGCGTGCTCGCCACGATGCTCCTCCACTCGCCCCTTACTCCGCAGAGCGCAGCCCAGGACCTCGGAGGGGGACACGAACAAGGGAGTATCTGGCTGAGCTTTCCACGCACGTGCTCAGCAGTGACACATGTACCAAAGGCAGTAGATGAGAGAGAGAGACGAGAAACAGCAGGAGGAGAATTGGACCTGGTGAACGTTCCGAGGAGCTCTCGTGAGAGGTGGGGTCGGAGGGGGAGGAAGGAACGCGGCGTGGTCTTGAGCTGATGCGGGCTTACTCGCCCCCTCGCGACAGCTGACCGATTCTCTTTTTTTTCGCTCTCTTCATGATCAAGCGAATCCGTGGAGTCCCCCCTCCCAAGAAGAAGGGTGTGCACGCTGCACATCCACACTCACTCCTCTGCTCGCCTTCCTGCTCATCCACCTCGCTGGGCTTCTTCGAGGCCGTCGCCGCACTTCATCTCTTTTTCTTTCGCCAAAACGTGAGTGACTCTGGAAGCTACGTAGTCAAACCCTACTCGCTCACACGAGCACAGCAACAAAGATGAGAAAACGACGCACGTGGACGCGAGCAATCAGCTCGACGCCAAGGAAAACCGCAGCGAGGGATTTGCCGGCGCAAGCTGTGATAGGGAAGCTGTGTTTTTAGACACCGCGGGGTCTGCGCGGTACGGTGTCGAGAAATACACACATCTGCACGTGCTGAAACACTCGCACTGGTGGAGGGGAAAGGAGAGATTACATTGCATTCCTTGTCGACTGTTGATGTAGCGGGGATGCCACGCTGGCGTGCGAGATGCTATTGACACGCTCGGTCGACTCGCCGCGCCACGTCGATCTGTCGTTTGCCGGTATGGCTGGGATCAAAGCAAAACTCGCCTCCAGGCTGCTGGGGCGGCTGCCCATGTTGTTGATCGTGTACTCGCCGACCCGCCGCAGTATCTTCCATGAGCGCACCATCAGCTGCATCGGCGACTGGCTGCGTGGGTCCATCTCAGCCTGGAAAGTCGTCTCGTGAATCTGCTCGCTGACCGCGCGCAAGGTCAGCAACCCCACCACTTTCTCCCCCGCGTCGTCTGTGATGGCAGCGATGGATGGCGAGCTGGCCTGGAGATGTACAAACACCTGGGTCGCCATGGTGCTGCCGTTGAAGCGCTGAAGGGGCACAAGCTGCATGTCCCGCACGCACAAGCCCTCCGACTCCGACCGGTAAATGAGGAGGAGCAGCATCTTGGTCAAGAGAATCTGCGTCACGTGTGTCGGGTCGTTGGTGTCCTCGTAGACAGGGATGAAGTTGTACCCCTTGGCAAACACCTCCGCAATCAGCGATGGCGTGAGCTCAGTGTCGATGTGCCACTTGTACACCTTCTCAATCGGAAGTTGCACCATGTCCTTTGCGGTGCTTTCCGACAAGCTGAGAACGTTGAGCATGAGCATGACCTCCTCCTTGGTGAGGTCCTCCTCGTCGTTGTCCTGGCTTTCAGCCCCGCCCTCCTCAACTTCCGCGCGCTTCTCCCTCCTGCGGCGCTCGCGCAGCTCGTCTTGAATCCGGATGATCTCGCGGAGCTCACTCCGATGGAAAGGGACGACCTCCTTATCACCCACAATAGCATCCAGCAGCTGACTCATCGGCCACGCAATGGGAGCCGTGATCCACATGAGAGCCTGGATGAACGGGGACAGAAAGGCGGACAGCTCGAACGCGTGCTGGATGAAGAAAGCCTGCGGCAGAATTTCGCAGAAGAGCAGCGTAATGGCGACGGAGGTGATAACGGCCACAACCGGCGACAGAAATGTGTTGAGCACCAGCGGCATCATCTCGAGCGCGATGTCGTTCCATGTTAGCAAAGCAATCAAGAGCCAGTGAGGCTTGTCCAGGATGGAAAGCAGTCGTTTGGCACGCTCTGCGTCGGCTGGGTTGCCGGTTTGGGCGATACCGGAGAGCCGTGTTACATCGAGTGAGAACAGGCACAGAACAAGTCCAGCCACAGTGCCAGCCAGGCACGTCAAGATGATCACAATAAACGCCCCCACAGGGGCGGGCACCGACACCGCAAAGCCGAAGAACGTCTCCCCCATTTTTCTGCCACAGGAATCGGCACGCGTGTGTGTGTGTGTGAAAAAAACAGATGAGTTGCCGTGAGGCTTTTTTTTTTTGTTTTTTTGAGTGTTTTTTTGAGTGTGTTTTTTGAGTGTGTTTCTACGACGAGGGGAAGCAGTACTGCATCGATTCGCCCAGACTTGTATGCATCGGACGCGCACGCGTGACGATCCAGTGACCTCCGAAAGACTGCTGCGTTGATGAAAACAAAGAAATGAGATAGCTGAGAAGAGAGAGCCGCATGCGCCTAATGCGTGTGTCGTGATCTTCACGTATGGGTCGGGTTTAGGAGAGCCGTCGAGAGAGAGGTTTGTTGCGATGGCAGCACAGCTCAGAAAAGGTGGCGAGAAGCGGTGCATTGCTCGCCGAGTGAGGAGCGGGGAGGAACGGTTGAAGAGAGGTGAGGTGAGCTACACATGTTATGAGAACAGTAACGACCAAGCGAGAGGGGGGGGGGGGGCACGGCACGTTCGTCTGCAGCATTCATTCCCTGGCCGCACTGCTCTCGCTGAAAGAAGGGAAGGAAGAGCTCGATGATGGACTCACCCTAGCCACCAGAACGCTCCTGTGACGAGGGCGGGCCATCTGAGGGGCCACTGTCGCGTCGATTCCTTCCCCATCATTAGCTGTAAGTGTGGGTGGGAAGGGGGGAGGGGAGGTTAGTTGCAGCACGTTAGAACACAGCGGCTCACTCACGCAGCCGTGAGTGAAGGGGCAGGTGCGCAGCACGTGCTGCAGAACGGACCCGAATGCGCTAGAAGATGTAAATGGCATCGTACGCGACCGTCCAAACAAGGATGTACGTCATGGCGCCGGAGAGCAGCTGCTGCACCGAGAAGAGCTCTGAGGTGCCCTTCGGGAAGCACTTGTGCGCGTTGCCACCGCAGCCGAATGCCACTATGGCGAAGGAGGTCACCGCAGCACTCACCACGAAGAAGAAAAGGCCCCAAAAGTTCGTGAGACCCAGGACACCAGCCGCAACGCCAGCTAGCAGCGACCCCATCGTGCGAATCTGAAACACAGCTTCGTAGTTCTTGCCTACGGCCCGCCCAACGAAACGGTCGTCTGGGGTGCTCATACCTTTTTTTTCTTTGTTGTTGTTTTCTTCACGTTGCTAAGGGGACGAGAGGGCTCGAAAGCTAACGCGTGCAAACGTGTGTGTCTGTGTATGTGTGGGTGTGTGTTTCTTCACTCAGTCACGTAAAAAAAAAAAAGGGGGAAGAAAGTGCAGCGAATAAAAGTCATAACACGTGGCAAGGTGTGGTAGGAGTTTTAGAGAGTCCAAAAATGTGAACTAGAGGCATGACAACACCCTCCTCCCCCCTCCCCCCAACCTCCTCAGAGCTTTCCACAGCACTCCAGAAGTGCCGGCCCTGCACTTTTTTTTTTTTGGTTGTGCCATGACGTAGGATGCCGCCACGGACGGTGTGCCGTGGAGAGGACGGAAACCAACCACACCAATCGATTGAGTGGGTCGGAGAAGGGGGGCCGGGATGGCACAGAAAGCTGGCCGAGCAGCACCCGGAACGCGGGGTCGGAGACGCTTTTTTGCTCAACAGATGTGATCACACCAACACCTACCAGAACACGCCTCCACGCAAAAGGAGAAGAGGAACATGCGTCCATGCCATTTAGCGTCCCTTGTACTGATCGACTTGCAACTGCAAAATCACCTCGCGCTCACGCTGCTTCTCGAAGTACGAGACCCAACTCTTGGGACACGACTGCTCGAACAACTTCATCGCGCCGGCGCACTCCTTCGCCGGGTCATCCGGGAGTGTGTCGAGGCACTTGTGGTACGCGTCGCGCGTCTCGTAGCAGACCTCACGCTTTTTTGCGTTCTGCATCCTCCTCGTCACGCCAGCTTCACCTCCCGCGACGCGAGAGCTTGAACTCACCCTTTTAAACAAAAAAAAAAAAAAAGAGGGGGACCTATAGAGAGAGTCCTGCGTGACTGTCACGCCGCGACGGAGAAGACAGCGTCTCTCTGCTTTCCCGAGGCCTCAATGTCGAGCCCGGAGCGACGGCGGGGTGGCCGAAGAGCAGTGAAAGCAAAGCGAGTTGGACGAGTGCAAAGAGGGCGAGGGAAACTGGAATGGGAAAGCGGGCCAAAAACAAAAAAACAGGCGGCGACGCCGTGTCGCCAGGCGGGGTTGACGGCGCTTCCGTCCACGCCGCTGAGCGCGTGGCGCCGGCGACGCGCACATGGATGGTATCTCTCTCTCTGGGCGACGAGGTCGCCTCTCCTCAGAGTTCGTGGGTTTGCTTCGCTTTCTCTCAGATCCTTGTTCTCGCACAACAGGAGTGGTAGCTGGAGCCCGCTAGCGAGCAACTCAGTATCGCCTCACACGGCGTAGCGGGGCGCCAAACAGAGACACCTGCACCCACTTGTAGGCACCAACCATGACAAACAACGCCGCGATGTACTTGCCCTTCAGACGCAGCACAGAGCGGAGATCATCCGCCCCTGTGGTCGCGCGCGCATACTGAGTCCTGCGCAAAGCGCCACTCGTGCTCGTCGAGAGGACCGTCAGCGCTTCCTTCGAGTGGAGCAAAAAAATGGTGTCACTGCCGCCGAGCCGAAGAACGGCTGTCCATCCACCACCGCTCATCGGGGCCGCCAGCACTTCTCCTTCGAAATGAAAGGTATTGGAGTGCAGTGAACACGTGCCGCTCCACGTATCAGTGCCATCGCACACCGCAACAAGGCTCGTGCCATCCGTGGAACTCCATGAGCCGCCGAGCGCGTGAGAAAGCGTGCGTGAGCTGTACCAGCTCATCGATACGGCACACAACACAGCCGCGAGAAGCACCACCCCGGACGCATTTCGGTAGAATCCCATTGTACCGTCTTTTTTTTCTCTTGCATCTGACCCCACCCTCATGGCGTTTCGTCCGTTATGGGAGGAGCTCTCCATCCCGCTCACGACACACACTTGCGCAGGGTTAGTGCTTTCTCTGCCAACACCACTAAAAAAAAAAAAAAAAAACAGAGGGAGTCAGTCAGAAAAGTCATGAATTGCAAGCACCCACACCCAACCTCCTTGACTGAGTACGGACGCGCAAGGAAAGAAGCGCGCTTTTTTCGCCTGGTTTGATGATGTGAAGCAGCAGTGTCCACTCACCGCTCGAAGCAAAGCGAAGTCCTTCCGCGCGCGACGGTAGAAGCTGACATGAGTGATCGCTCTATGTACTTTGTTGTTGTCGCTCCCCGTGAAAGGGAGCATCGAGTAGCAGAGGCTCTGCTTCCATCTTCCCCTCCCCACACACTTCGTGTCGTCTCACGACTTCAAGTTAAAGAGATAAAAAGGGTGGAGCTCGTGCGACGGTTCGAGAAATCCAAACCCTTTTTTACCGCGCACAGCCCTCTCCGCCCTTTCTCGTCCAATTGTCTTGATGAGCTCCGCCAGCTCCTCCACCGCGCTGCGCTCGGCCGCGGTTCGCGGACGCGTGCCGTGAAACGCGTCCGCACTCTCAGACTTGCTCGCGACCGCCTCAGCGCGGCGCCTTTTGCGCGTGAATAGCTCCCGCTCGCAGTGCGCGATAAGCTGCCTCCCTTTGAGCGTCAGCGAGGCGAGGACAGACGACGCCGATGTCGTCAAGGCACTCTCGCTCATGGCGCCGTCGAGCCAGAAGCCTGCTTTTCCCCCCACGTCGCCGCTCAGCAAGTTTGACATGACCACTGAATCTACCAGGCTCGTGGGAAGCGGGGTTACAACAGTCGGGTTCGCGGCCTCGCCGAAGACGCACATGTTGTGCAGCGAAATGTGAAGGACCGAGTGTGTAACAAGCAACGGATACGTGAGCTCCAGGGGACACTGGATGTGGCCGCTCGCGCCGCCCTCTACCCCTCGTAGTTCGCAGTAGGCCGCCTGTGGAGGCAAGCAAAAAACACTCACCTCCTTCTTCTCCAAGGCTAGCCCCGCGCTCAACGGTGCCTGCTCATACCAGCCCCGACAGACAGTCGGCGCGGGTGCGACCAAGTGCGACTCGACAGGGAGTCGAACTCCGCTCGGCGAGCTAAGCAGATGGTGCACCCGGTCTCGCACGCCACCACCGCCGACCCCAAAGAGTGCTAGCTGCTCGACAAGCGCCGCCCGCGGAGCGCCCCCTTCAGTGTCGAAGTCTAGCCGGTGCACTTTGCAGAAACTCGCAACCGCCGCGTCCACCCACGCATGAAACGGATAGCGTCCCTTGATGAGGTCACGCGGCACCTCCCGTGACTGACGAAACAGGAAAGCCCACAGAATCGTCTTCCCATCGGCGACAGTGAGCGTGTCGTCCACCAGCGACAACTCCCCCACCCGATATCGATACGACAGGAGCCTCCCCACTACAGTCAGTTCGATATTTTGAGGGGAAGCAGTCGTTTCAGGAGCCAGGATACCAGCGAGACGGAGGGTCTGGGCCACCTCCCGGTAAAAAACGCCAGCTCGACGAGAGCAGAAAAGGTCACTCGGGATTGCCGTAAAGGGTTGCCTGGTGGACGGCGAGTAGGGAGTGACAAAGCGGCGAAAAAGAAGAAGAAGTGCGTTTGCGCTCTGCTGCGCCGGCGCGCTCTCACTTCGGAAGCTCGGTACCTTCTCCGCATGCCAGTAGGACGGCTCCTCGTGCTGCATCACACGCATTTCCTCCCACTGGAGACCAGCGCTTTTCAGAACCACCAGACTACGCACCAGCTCCTCCTCCGCAAAGTCGCCCACTTCGCAGCAGCCGCCGTGAATGACGATCTGAACGTTCAACCGGTGCAGCAAGCGGTGGCCTTTTGGTGCACTCGCTTGCTCAACAAGCCAACGCGAGCTGCACAAGAACACAAGAGGCGCTGCCTTGCTCAGCTCTGCGTGGGTCCAGCTATCCTCCCTTTGCACGCGCAGCGGCTCCGTGCTGTAGCTGTCTAAAATTTGCTTTTCCAGGGCAGCGCGCAGAGTGGCTGCTTGCGGAACGATGAGTAGCACGGTTGGCGAGCTACACAGCTCCGTCGCCGAAGCCCCGCTGACCGTGTCGCACAGGGTCTCGTGCGCATCGACGACTTCGCTGCACACTAACTCAACCCATTCATCTGCCGTGCACCCCACGTAGCGAGCTGCCGAGAAGAGCTCCTCGTAGTTTTCCAAGAAAACACCCTCGCGCGACCGCGAGACTGTCACTTTCAGGTTCTTCTCCACAAAGTACTGCAAGTTATCGGCGATGCAGGACCCGGAGTCGGTGTTTAACACCGTGAGCTCAAGAGAAACGGCACCAAGAAGCGCGTCTCTATCCCCAGTCTGCGAATAGTAGTGCAGAATCGATGCGACACCGGCCAACAGCAGAGAAACAAGGAAGTCGTTAGAACCACAAGAGTCGCGGCAGAGTGTATCGACGTTGTGCAGCACAAACCTGCCGACGGAGCCCTGGCAGCCATTGAGAAATAGAAGCAGTCCCGTCCAGACCAGACCAATCGCTTCCGTGCTCAGCGACCCGATGTCCACAGTGCTGGACGATGCAGTCACCGCCGAGGCGTCAAAAATCTCGCACACCTCGCGAATGACGACGTAGTCGCGGCCCGAACTGTGAAACAGCATCTGCCGCGCAGAATAGTCCGCCATAAATTCGGGGAGAAGAGCAGTCCCCTCCTTTGCTCCTTTCCCCTTGCGTTCGGACTCTGCCTTCACCAGCGCACGTGCGAGCGCGCTGTCCGTATCTGCAAAGAAGGGAATAGATCTCGGCTTCACCATTAAATGCGCTGGAAGCCTGTGCAGGCGACAGCTTTGCACCGCCTCGTAGAACACAGCCGTCTCCACAGGTGAAAAGTACGGTACATCGTTGAAGTACCCAGACGTGCCATCTGTCCTTGACTGCATCTCAGCAGCAGATGCACGGGGGGAAAAAGACCTGTGGGATGTGTGGAGAGAACAAGTAGGGAGAGCAGGAGAAGAGATGGTACAGCTCGGCCTGGAGAAGAAGGCGGAAAAGCAGCGCTGCGAGAGAGATGGCGGTGGACGGCGTGACGATGCGTGTATGTGTGGTATGCAAGAACACGCCGCTTTGTGTAGGGCCCCGGCACCCTCCAGGAAAAGACACCTTTTTCTTTTTTTTTTTTTTGTTCGGCAGCTGGGCTATGAGAAAAATGTTCTGAAGGAGTGTCTGTCCACAACAACCCCGGGGACTAGAGTGTTGCTGATGTTGATGAAGCACACCAGATTGTTTGTCGCCAAGAAAGACGGCAACTTTTGTAGAGCCGACTCTGCCCTCTTTGCCGCACTGCAGCTCACACTGGAGGATGGGGCGTCGATTGTGCTCCACGGCGGTGGCGTTGCCCGGAACACTCCTGGTGACTCCAGCATATGCGATCGGTCGCTCCGCAAAAAAGAGAGGTAGTCCTCACCCTCCACAATTCGATACCGCACGTTCGACAAAAGCTCTGTCAGTTGCGAAGACACTGGAGCTGGCGCGGAAGTGTCGAGAAAGAGAACCATTGCTACATAGAGATCGAGGTCAATGCAGTAGGGTGCGAGCCACCCCAAGGCGGCATCACCCACAGGCGGCAGCTTTGAATCGTGATCGACCACATACCACTTCCCTGTTGACACCGACCGCAACACAGCAACTACGTGGTAATCCCACATGGTCACGTCCTCCATAAGCTGCGAGGACTTGTACGGGCGGTATGGAACAGCAGAGGTCCACACGTTAAGCTCCTCATCGCGTGGAGGACAGTCGAACGACGTCATCACAACAGCATAGCTCCGGTCGAAAAAAGAGCTCGCCGACGACACAGCCTCTAGAAGCTTGAAGACATTTTCCTCGCAATAGCACCACGCGTAGTCTACCGAGTGCGACATCGCGGCGGCACCTACCAGCTCCCCTTTTAGGACTGTGAGACTACTACCACCGGGGTCAGAAGAACAAGAGTGGGAGTCAGTGCGACCGAACGTAGCGCTCAACGCATAGATGCCCCGTCACAGACGCACCCACATGCCACCACACTCTCACAGAAGAACAGGGGAAAAGTGTAAGACGTCAGATAAACAGAAGGTCATGATCACCAGTCGCGGTGATTGTCAGCCCAGCGCTTCACAAAAAAAAAAAAGCATGATCAACCTCGCTACGCTTCTGGACTCGAAACAGTATGGTCTCGCCACGACCACTCACGTCTGTCCAACAGCCATCTCGTCGCAAGGATAACCGCTGATGAGCCCGTCCATAATGCCATGTCTCTAATCCAATTCGAGGTGACTTGCATCGTCGGCTCTCGAATACACCTCACGCCATCGAACCACCCATTTCTCACGGCGACATGCAACAAAGATGCCGCGCCGTCAAGCACACAGGTGACCTTCGTGAAATCCACCTGCAACACAATCTGCCGTTTGCAGCTCCTGACAGCAAACAGTTTGTTTGTTTTTTTTTTTTTTGCTCTTTCAAAGGAGCGCGCTAGAAGCTACATGCGAAAAAAAAAAAAAAGCTGTACCCGACGCAGGCACCCCACCACACGCCAGTCGTTATCCAAACTTCTGCTGCGCGAATTCGAAAAAAAAAAATGGAGACCTCTCGTCTCGTCACAGACAACCACGCAAGAGGTTCATCATGACGACAGTACGAAGAACAGGCCCGCTACAGGACACGTTCTCATGAAACCTCCACCTCCTCACATGCACACCAAACAACAACCATCGAAACCAGAAATACAGAGCCTGCAAGCCGCGGTCAGCTACCTCACACAGAGCGCTCTGCCCGCTGTCAGGTTCGTCAGACCTCACAGCGCGACCCACTCACTCCAAGGCTCGCGTAAAAAAAAAAAAAAAAACGCTTCAGGCACTGCCCATACAACTGCTGCAGCTTCTCCCTTCCGTCTTAGCCTCGCCGAAGAGAAAACGTCGCGATGCGGCAGCCGCTTTGCTGTGCTGCCCATGCAAACGTGCAGTGAAGCGCAGACGATTTGCCAAGCATCCAGGTGCATGCAGGGGAAAACAGGCGCCTCCTCTCTCTCTCTCTTCTTTGCCTCAACGGAGGGAGGTGGGGAAAGATCTCTTCAGCCTTCCCAGTCGCTGAAACGTACGCGGCGTCGCTGCCAGCGCGACCCGCCATCCTCGTAATATCCGTCCCTCATGACATCAGCCGGTAGTTCTTCTCCGGGTTCGGCCTCCGCAAATCACTTTTTCGTCTGCGCCTTTCCCCTGCCAACAGCTCCCTCTGGAGCATCGACAGCGGCGGCGTGGACGGGGGCGTCTCCAACAGATGCGAATTATGAGCGATATCATGACAACTCGCGCGGAAAAAAGCTCAGCTTTCCCACTGCCGGCCCGCGCTGCCATTGCAGAGCTGCAGGCACGCAGCTGGAATAACTCTCTCCCCCCTCTGGCCTCCACTGGGTCGAGCCAGCTTAGCAAGAGCGAGAAACGGTTGAAGGGCAATCACGCCTATTTGGAAGCTGACGAGTTTCACGCGTCCCCCCCCCCCCCATATTCATATAAA